>NNCF01126607.1:428526-522270 GCA_002313205.1 Laupala kohalensis | reverse complement strand
AATGATATAAGTTATTTAAAAGTACTACAGCAATGGCGTAATAAAGTACAAAACGGATTTAACTTTTATTAAAATCAATAAATTCTTTTACAGTGTAGAAGCACTGGTGCAGGAGGTAGTTTTTAACTGCGGATTTGAAGAGATTCATTTTCATAATATATTTCATATTCTTGGGAAGGGAATTATATAGAACGATTCCCGAATGATATGGTCCTTTTTGGCAAAGAGTGGTTGACACTCTAGGCCGATGAATATTATTACTATTGCGAGTATTGTGTTCTTGTACGAGACTGTTTCGTATGAAGCAAGGGTGGCACTTCAGTAATTCGGTCTTAACAAACACGACCGTTTCATAAATATAAATGCAGGGAAGTGTTAAGATATTTAATTCCTTGAATAAAGGTTTACAAGAGTTTCGGGGGTGAGATAGGATCAGACAGTGAGATAGGATCACTGTCGTTGACAAGGTCCTGTAATCCAGCTATACCTTATTTAAGAACTTTACGTCTATTTTTTTCATAAGTGCATATGTTATACATGATATGGGTCACATGTTGAAGAGCAGCATATATTACGTTAATTATAAAATTACTCACTTGTCTTCTCTCTATTATAACAAGTGGTGGACCTGAATTCTCAACATAAAATTTAAATTGATAAAAGGAATACTCTGTTATCAGATTTTTGCTCACTAAATGTACATGTTATAGGCAATATTAATACATTTGTATTATAATTTCTGCGTATAACATGCACTGGTTAAGCGACTCGCAACACTAAGAGTGTTCCATCCAAGCTATTCTCTACAATACTTGTATAAATGATACTACGCAACCCCATTGCCAACAGCACAACTCACGGTTAGCCTGCAGTTTTATTAACGCTTTGAGGAGGCAGTAGGTGACGTCTTTCTTTATGGGACCTCTACCTGCTTCACAGAGGATGGGACGGTCTTGAGACTCTCAAAATGTCTTTTCTACATACTTCATGTCATCTATAGACGGCATGCGGATTTCTGTTAATTTATTCCTTCCATACGTTGTGAATGAGGTATTCCTTCCATACATTGTGAAGTCTCCATGTACGTTGTCAGCTGTTTGTTAAGTATTTCACTAGTAAAACCTTTTATTGGTATTTGGATTAATAGTAGACCTCTTCAAGACAGATATTTTAAAGAACATATCGGAAACAGGACTCTAGTTTGAGATTTTATTTTATAACTTTTATATGTTTGTCGTGTGTTCATTACGACTATATTAAAATATATTTTCAAGAATTATTTTATTTGGTCATGAAATCGTTATACTTTAATATGTATTTGCTATTTTAAACAATTAATATATTCGGTCTTCATTTAATAAATTGTTAATTATCTATTTTACATGTAGATGTATTTTATTCAAAGATAATAAATACAATTTTGGTGTTGTACCATAATTTTCAAACAGAAATGCTTCCCAGATCCCTCCCGGGTTAGCGTCTCCCTTGATTACGGTCTAAAACCGCCACTGATTATAACCTCCGATAAAAGAAATTGCTGTAGCTTCTAAATAGCATGGAACCATTAGGAAAATTGAATGCAAAGTTTGTAATTGACACAAATACATAATTTAGTGCCCTTAGGCCCTTGATCGGATGTTTCCGGAGACGGTCTCTTCCTTGTTTCCGAGGGATGAGTTTATTATCCTCCACGTGGTCATACGCAGTATGAAACGGCTTTTTTTGGCAATAAAGTTTATTTATTTGTGTAATTTAAAGCAACAGTGAAACTCGAAAAAATACGATTCACCAAACATTCATTTTCATTTGTCGGGAGGTTACTTAAAAAAATATGAACCCTAAAAAACAGTCTTTCAGCGCCATCTTGTGGAGACTTCCCAAACTCCATCGACGCATTCTACAAAATTCACAATTATATAAAATTAAATGAAATCATTTCTATACATGGCACAGACTTGCGTTTTATGCAATAGATTCCTTACTCCATATACACACATCCACCATTTTGAAGTAAAAAGAGATCATCACTTCCGAGCATTTTGGATAATACCTTGACCAAAAAATTATTTTACTTAGTCGATCTCTTTTCGTTTTAAACATCACTATGGAGAAATGGACTAATATTGGATTTTGTTAACAAATTCAGTTCTCTGAAATAAATCAAAACTCATCTCCAAGGACCAAAAGTTTCCTATACGTCCTAGCCATTTGCGGATTTTTGCAATCAAAACCTTTCAAATTAACACGACAAACTTCAAATTTCTTAAAAATAAAAAAAACCCTTGCGGGAATTTGGAAAATTTTTGGGACAAGAAATTGTTTTACAAAGTCGGCATTTTTTGCATTTGAGAAAAGGACTATTATTGGATTTCGTTAACAAACCAACTTAACTGAAAAAATAACAAACTTACCACCAAGGACTTAATCGCTCAACCCAAAGTTTTCTATTCGTACTAGCGATTTGCGATTTTTCGCAATCGATTTTTGACATCCAAGTTTACACGCTATACGTTCATTTTTTTAAATAGAAAAAACTACACCATAACAGTTTTTTTTAATTTTCTGAATTTAGAATTTGTTTTATAAAGTTGTACGTTTTTGAATGCGAGATTCCTCGTAGTCTCTTACAAGATGGACCAATAAAGGATTTCGAAAAAAATTCAGTTTGAGAGTTTTGAAAAATTTGAGAAATAAGTATGTTTTAATTGACTCGTAATCGTATCCCTTTTATTTTAATTGTATTTTATCTCTTAATTAAAACAACGATGTAAATGTGGAGAACTACGCAGTTCTCGTAATCAAATACGTTAATGTAATATGATGAAAATATGATATGTACCAAAATTTGTTACAATATTCAGTTCTTTAATATTGTAACAATAAAAAAAAAGAATGATCAAGGATTAAAATCATGATGTAATGAATCGCACTAATTCACCCTAAATCTCAGTCCCCACGGCTAGTCATTTCTTCTCTGGGTTCGTGCCTGTATTTTAAAATAAAGGAAAAACACATACTGAGGTTCCAACTAAGGAAAACGCATCATAAACAAGTTAACTCATTAATTTTAATCTCAAAATCATAACAAAAAATGATACCCATCTACATCCCCAAAAAGACACACATTATTCACTGAATTTAACACCTTTACTCTTATCAATAACAAAATCAAAAACCCTTTGAAAAAATACATTACAATACAATTAGAATTCATTAACTCTTTTACCATCACTGCCCATAGTTCTCAGTAGATTATAAAGTTCAAGAGTTCAATGCTTGGGCTTTCATCATTTATCAATAATTCTCTGGTCTTTTCGCCACTGCGCATATTATCTATAGTTGGATGCAACTAACTTTACATTCTATCTTATAAGTTGACAGATCGGTNTCCAGACGGTATTTCAGCAGGTCCTCCACAGCTCGGGTAGTCGCTCCAACAAGTGGTGTCATCATTTCCCAGAAAACACCGGCCCGTTCCTCGAACTGGATTCCTCGTAATTTCAGGAATCCTCCGTGCGAAATACCACAACCGAACGCCCGCGGTGCTTTCGGGCCGATCAAAGAGGTCATGAATCCTCTATGTCGACTTAAACGGGATGTCTAACGATGTTGTTGTTACAACACAATGTTCAGCGTTAGAACACCCTCCAACTCAAATTTCAATAAAAAAAATATTCCTAAGTGACTGTCTGTCACCGAAAAATCTTCGAAAGACTTTAAACAAAACTCAGCATCTGAGAAATACTCTAAGATATGAGCTGTCTTCTCCCGAACAAACAACTGCAAGATGTGATCTTGTCTCGACCGAAAAATTTTCTAAGATGACATGAGCTGTGAGCTGTAAAACGCTCTAAAATGATCTGACGAAAAATTCTAAGATGTGAGAGCGATTTTACGGTTCCTTAAGTGGGTTTTCTCCCACTACGTCGCTAACCATCTCCACCCACGATCTGAAATTTTGAATAGTCACATAACTGATTTTTCCAATGAATCGAAATCCCCACTTCGCGACGTCACTTGTCAGTGGTCAAACTCGACTCGACTCCGTACGCGCAGGGCCAACCCATGAGCTGGATTTTCGAAGTTTCTGGTTCTCAACGAACTTCTTTAAACCGTCCTCTCTGAGCGGTTTGGACGATGCGGCATTTAACCTCAAAGACGTAAGGTTTGTTTACGTCGTCCACCCTTTAAATTTCCTCTCTAAAACATGTGGTGGCCAGCACCCAACATTGGTCGCTGCGCCCTTCCTTACACTCCCACGCTCTATTGTATTCCTTTAGAGTCGTAAATGTTTTTGTACCCTGGGTCACAGCAAGCCTCAACTTGCAATGGCGCGACGTCTTTTCTCTTTTAAAGATGTGAGAATTTCTGTTTCTCTTCTTCCTAAGAACTGCGTGTCATTTCCACTAGACAAATACATTTCAACGGCTCTTACATGCATTTGTTGCTGGAGTGAATGAACTCTTCCCAACGATCGAAAACTCTCTCTCCCTTTGTCGTCACCGCTCCTGGTCGCGGCAGCCGTTCGTTTAAATTATTCGAACCAAAAATAATCAATTAAATGTGATCATTTATTGAAAATTAATCAAATCTTACAATATAGAACCTATTACGTAGGAAATAATCTGACAGGCCGAAGGTCTTAACGAGAAGAATGGAGGGCATCGAGCAACGCGAGTTTATTACAACAATTCACGTAAATTTTGTCATTAGCTATTTTGGATTTCAAGGCTTTTTAACCTCGAACCATTTTGACAAAAGCAAATATAAGGACACCCCCACGAAATTAGCGTGTGACTTACGTTGATCAAGATTTAAGTTTTGAAAATGATAGATATTTTACTGTGGGTCACAAAATTAAATTAAGTCATTGCTAAGAATTATACAGCAGATTCAGATACTCCCTCGGATTTTGAATAAATATTGTGTAGTAGTTTACATTTAATGTAAAATGCAAAAGATAAAGATTTATAGAAATTAACGATTCTGTAAGAATATATTTTCACTTCGCAATGCAGAGGCGTACAGTTGCCTCAACGTAAGAATGTCTGACGGTTATCCCCATTACCTTTACCCCGGTCGTGTAAAACTACGCGCGCACTGGGATGTCAACGGACGGACATTCCGACATTTTTCAAGTGTGGAAGACTGCATACACTGTTTCGCAAATTCCGGAACCCTGTTGGGTGAAGAAATCGTTCATTCTCCAAGGCGTAGAGGATTAGGATCCGCGTGTTACCTGCCCCCCCAATTCTATTCTGATCACTCATCACAATACAACACAACCGAAGTGGCAAATTCCTGGTCCTTGCGAGTGCCCGCAGTCATAAACTGCTAATGAGCCTCCCGGAAAGTTTTACAGGCCTCCAAAAGATCTTCCTCTGGAGGCCTTTTGCAAACGGCGGAAAAGTGCGTGTCGTCTCAGTCGGTTCATACCAATGCACAGCAATGGAAAGAACTTTTGGGAAATTCTGGACGGCGGTACCGATCGTCCCAGTGCGCAATCCAGCCGGATTGACGCCAGCCCGACTGGAGTTCCCCTCGGGTCCCGTACCCAATCCCGATGCAACCACCGTGCAACGGATCGGTTCGAGGGGGAAGGGGGAGATGTTCCGCCAGGGGCATCGGTCGTTACTCGCTGGAGAAACCCAGACTAATGAGGAAACCTGTCTAACACGAGCAGAGAGCCCCGCAAGGGACCTCGACAGACCCGCCGTAAAGAGGGAAACCTTTTTGGCAGCGGGGAATGCATTGTGTTTCACCACATTGAGTGCACTGCTACCGGGACTCGCACCCTGCCCAGGTCCTAAATACCGCTGAGCAAATGGAACGGATGTTTCGAATAGGTGGGAGAGGCAAACGTAGTGCGCCTCTGGCCATTACCCATCGAACGCTCGAAGATCCAGCCCGGATCCCGTAACATGGGGACAGGGCTTGCCCTCTGTGTGTGATAGATCGCCATTGTGTGATAGATCGGCCTTGAGGCTCAGTGAGTTGTAAGCGATTACAGTTTCTTAGCTACTCACTGTTGAGGACGGCGTAGCGGTGCGCTTGTAGCTTAGCGTGTCGTTTTAGTTTCTTTGGTAGGCAGACACGAGGCCAGCGAGTTTTACAACCGCATAAGAAAAATGGCCGAAGGCAAAAGTGCTCTTCCTGCGTCCACGACGCTCAAGGCTGGACCGGAGGGGTCCTCCCTGCAGGAAGACTCCTCTGGACCAAAGAAAGTCCAGGCAAAAACGGACTGGCGCAAATAAAGGCGTCCCTTGAGTCGATAGAAGCGATCATTGCCGTCAGAGGCAAGGATCGGTTACTTGTTAAGGATCGAAGGAGTATAATGACAGAGCTCAATAAGTCAAAACTTGCTGTGGCTATGTTGAGCGACGTTACTCCCTCCTTCGAAGAAAGGGTTATTAAAGAGTTAGTAAACGGTGTAGTGGAGGGAGTGGCTAAGGCTGCTCCCAAAGCGCCCATTACGCCGGTTCCACAACAACCATTACCGGCTAGTCAAATTTCCTTCAGTGAAATGGTTCGAAGGGGTGAAGAGAGGGCTTCCATTAAGTTGCCCAAGCAATACCCCTCTATATTATTAAGAACTAAAAGTGGCAAGAGTGTTAAAAGTCTTAGTGAGATCAGGACAGAAGTCACCAAAGGACTTGACCCGAAAAAGGTAAGGGTGAGTAGGTGACGCGCTGTTGCTAACGGCGTAGTAATCGAAAACCCATACCCGGAGGATATCGAGGCTATTCGGGACGCCCCAAAGACTCCAGCTTGCTGGAGCCGGATGTGGTTAGGAAAAGGAATCCTAAAATCATAATAATTGGGGTACGAAAAGGGGTTTCAGAAGACCTGATTAAGGAAGAGATAGGTGAGACCACGGGTGCATCTGACACTGAAAAGGCCAAGTTTTTTGTGCGCACAAAGCTTGGGCGCGGTGAAGGCGCAAAAAATTGGGTCATACAGCTGCCCCCACGTCTTTGGAGGGCAATACTAGAGCGAGGACGGCTGTACGCAGAGTGGAGTGCGTACAGGGTGGACCGTTATGAATCGCCATTACGCTGCTTCTGGTGCCAGAGCTATGGGCACCTTGATGCGCAGTGTAAGCGGCAGACCGAGATCTGCGGCAAATGTGGTACCGAGGGGCACAAAAGGGAGCAGTGTACGTAGCAAGAGACCTGCTGCGCTTCCTGTAAACAGTTTAGGAAAAGATCAGATCATCAGACAGGCGATAAGAGGCTGTGTCCGGAATACTCACGGGCGGTCGAGTTGCTGAGACAACAGACTGGCTATGAGTGAGCTGGTCATAGCCCAGTTAAATGCCCGCAAGATGGTGGCCGCCATGGGGAATCTTGAAAAATATGTCTTTGAAAGTGTTACAGATGTGGTGCTAATTCAGGAGCCATACACGATGGGAAATAGGGTTGCATGCATCCCGACGTCTTATCGTGTTGTTCAGGTCACTACGGATAAACCGTGTGCGGCCATCCTTGTGGGTAACCCTCGTCTGGATGTGCTAAAACTGGTCCAGTTCACGACACGGTATCTGCCTGTTTGCCAGGTGGCGTGGAGTGGACGGTCAGTGTATTTTCTGTCATCGTATTTTCCTCCGCATCCTTTTCCGATGGAGCCCTTAAACATCTAGACTCGGTTCTCCGAGCTCTCCACGGGAACATCATTCACATAGGGATTGATGCAAATGCTAAATCACATCTCTGGCACAGTGGAACAGAGGACTCCAGAGGGGAGGAGGTGGAGGGACTTATTGCTCGGCACAATTTGCTGGTAGCAAATTTTGCGACATACGGTCTAACTACGTTCAGTAGCGCTATGGGTGATTCCAATATTGACGTGTCATTGGCAACCTCCGTGAGAGGGATAGATAGTATCATGGACTGGAAAATCGATGACTACCATACGGGATCAGACCATCGGATCCTGAGATGGAAATGTCGTTTGTTCGGTCAGGATGATCTACACACAGGGGAAACCCTGGAAGACGAATCGCTACATCGTTTTAAGCTGGGGAGAGCGGACTGGGAGAAATTGAGTATCTTGAGTAGGGGTCTGAGTAGAATGGAGGAGCAGGCCTTCTGCGAATCAGTCGCTCTCAGTTTGAACGACGTCATCCTCCAGGCAGCCAAGGAATCCATCCCCTTTGGTCCGCCAAGGAGGAAAGCGGTGAGTTGGTGGAGGGACAGGCTGACAAAGGGCAGAGTACGTCTTCGTAGGGCTAGACGATCCTTACAAAATGCCAAACGGAGGGGTTTGCCAACTGAGGGTCTTGAGGAAGCTCTCCGAAAGGCCCGAAGAAGGTATAATTCCGATGTTAAAAAGGCTAAGAGGAAGTTTTGGGAGGAATATGTGGAGAGCATCTCGAGGCTCGATTCGTGGGGTACGCCCTACAGAATCGCATCTGATAAGATGCGCATACCTTTCGCCATGAGATCTTTGCGTCTGGGTGACGACGAGCAATCGTCGTCACATACTGTGGGGTACCAGCGGACTGCGTCTCATTTTCTCGACGCTTTGGTCCCTATCGATGACCTGAGCTCTGAAAAGTAATTTCACCTAGTGATCAGAGAAGGGTTATTGCAGCAATACGAGTGTTTGGAAAAAGTCAGCTTTTCCATGGAGGAGATACGAGATTCCATTGGCAATATTAATCTTAAGAAAGCCCCTGCAATTGATAAAGTTTCTCCTTCCATGATTAAAAAGGCTTCCATCTTGCTTGTTGGACCTCTCACTAGGCTTTTCAACCGTTGCCTCGAAGAAGGCTGCTTTCCACAGATCTGGAAGAGGGCGGTCGTCACGTTGCTAGCCAAGAACAATAGCAAGCCTGAAGACGACCCGAAGGCGTATAGACCGATCTGCCTTCTTTCGGTGGTGGGTAAGCTGCTGGAGGGGTTGATGGTTGGGAAGCTGAAAAAGTGCGTCGATGATGGTTGTGGACTGTCGGATACAGAGTATGGTTTTAGGGCTGGGCGTTACACTGAGGACGCGGTGCAAAAGCTGGTTCAAATAACATCTGAGAGCCAGCTTATGTGGCCGTGATCTTCGTTGATATCTCTGGGGCTTTTGATAATGCATGGTGGCCAATCATGCTGACCAGACTAAGGGAAGTGGGTTGCCCACTGAAATTGTATGGTCTGTATACGAGCTATCTTTGTGATTGTGAGGCATGCGTGTCTCACGGAGGAGTCTTGTTTTCCAAGAAACTATCAAAGGGCTGCCCTCAAGGATCACATTCTGGTCCGGTAATGTGGAACCTTGTGGTGGATCCGCTTCTTCGGGAGCTTTCCTCGCAGGGTTTCAAGTACATTGCGTATGCCGACGATCTGGCATTGATACTGGAGGGTAGCAGTCGGAGGGAAGTTGTGGAGCAAGGTGAACCTTCACTTGCTATTGTCTCCATGTAGTGCAGCAGAAATAAGCTTGCTATTTCTGAGAGCAAAACATCGCTCATGGTCATGAGGGGGTCACATGCTGACCGTCCCCATTGATCAGACTCAATGGTAGACCTATTGGTTCAGTGAAATCGCAGAGATACCTCGGGGTCACCTTGGACCGGAAGTTAAACTTTGTTGAGCATGTCGAGCCTGTGACAGCCAAGGCCAAAAGAATATTCTATAAGCTTATGAGAATATCGACGAGGAAGCGGCTAATATGTCGCAGGACTCTGGAGAACATCTACCGGGCAGCATTTCTGCCTATTGTGTTGTACTGCGCATCGGTGTGGGCGCACAGGGCGCGGCTAACGATGTGCGGCAGGGTACTTAGGAGTGCACAAAGAGCTCCCCTAATAGCGATATCAGGGGCATACAGAACAGCCCCGACTGTCAGACTTCAGGTCCTGACATGTTTGTTGCCTCTTGATTTGGAAGTGGCGAAGGCAGGAGCAAGATATAATGCTAGAAGGGGATTGCCGTACTCGTTGGATGGCGTTTCCTACAGTCCGGGTCATGCTAATGTGTCTGACAAAACCTACATTACTAAGAAGGTTCTCGGGATCTGGCAAGCGCGCTGGCAGGCGGAGGATAGCGAGGCTCAATATAGAGAGATTCTTCGTGAAGTAGAGTTCATTGGGAAGAATAAGCTCTCTCTGTCCAGAAATCTGATGTTCCTGCTCTCTGGGCATGGTCCTTTCAGAAAGAAATTGGTTGATCTGGGTTTAGCTGTCTCTCCGTTCTGTGAGTGTGGCGAGCCGGATTCTGCGGAGCACGCAATTTACAACTGCGAGCAACATGCACGAGCTCGTCGGTGTTGTCCTAGAGCCCAGAGTAGTGGCTGCGGCTCTGGGAAACCCTGCTGCCCTGGAACTGCTAGAGGTGTTTGCTAGTTGTGTTATTCGAGACCGCCGGCTAATCTAAATCTGGGCTAGAGGGGGCTTTTCCGGGCGTTCCGGAATTTTAGTGTTAAGGCTTTTATGTGATTATTGTTGTGCTCTTTCGCCAGATTCCAGATATCGGAAAGAGCCAACATCAAGTATGGATTGTGATAGCCCCAATAGCTCAAGATGGAGGTTGGTCGGGGTTGGTGAGGATGTCGTCCTCACCTTCCAAGGGCGAGAACCGGCAGTAGGTCGGTGCCTGTCTCTGCGGTGGGAGGTGTTCGCGTGTTATGTTCCAAGGACATGGACTACGATACGGGAAGAGTCCTTGTACTCGACCTAGTGAGTAGGACTGTTCGTTCTGAGGTTGAAGAGTCAAGTTCTGGGGGAGCTCAGACTGATTCTGAAACTGAGATGGAATCAAGGATAAAGTGTGTCCGCTTTTCACGGCAGATTACGGTAATCCTTCCGTGCACCTGTCAAACTTGGTGCAATCAGGACGCAATCTCCTCTGGTAAAAGTGAGGAGGAGCTCTCCATCCCCGAGAGTAACGAATCACCGCTCGGGGATGTCAATAGCGATTCAACGGCCGATTCCCTTGAACCGGGTCTGGGAACAGGTCCGACGGCCAGCGGTTTGCTGACATCTCCGAGTGACCAGGGGCAACACCTTTCCTCACTTCAAAACGGGCGTCCCAGTACTCTTTGAGGGGTTTTAACATCTTGCCTTTGCTGGTGCTTCGGATTATGTTTTGCACCGCCATCTGGATTGATAGATGAAGACCTGGAGGAGTGGCAACAAGAGTCCTGTTTTTCTGATATAACAACCTTTGAGATATCTCCCGAGGGGATGTACTCCGGTCTCCGGAACAATCATATTCTGGCGAAACTGGAGGAGAACCCCATGCTGGAGGCTGTGCTTCAATTCTTGGTGCAGACTCTAGTGTCGGGAGGAAACAGGACAGCTTACCGATATTCCCAAGAAGTACTCCAAGTGTAGCTGGCAGCTTCGGGAATACCAACAGAGCCTGAGGAGCTGCACCGCTACGTTGGCGAAGTTTTCCGGAGAAGAGGATTACAACTCACTCTTCGCGGCATAACCGAGCATTATAAAAGAGTGCTGGAGACAGTGCGTTGCGTGCCTGGGAACCCGATTAGTATGGTGGTCGTCCGAGGGTACTCAGGCAGCCCGCCTGCTTGCCCGGTAGATGGCAACCTGCAAAATTCGACCGATGTTCTGATCTCTCCCACTGAAATCTGGGAGAAATTTAAATTTAGACTAGTTACAGTTTTGTATGGCCTTTTTTTGTATTAATTTGTATATATTGTATAACTTGGTAGTTAGTATCTTTGTTTTGTTATTAGTGTTCTGGTAGTATGTAGGAGTTTTCTTTTGTCGGATTTGTTTTGATAATGTATTAATGTATAAATAGTCGATATCAGGTCTGGTGTCTTAGTCTGGTAGAGACTGAAATTATATTGTTTCTTTTTACTTTATTGTTGTTTATTTAAATTTTAGATATAAGTTTGGCAATGGTGGTGGTTTTGTATATAGCAGAGATCACCTGCCTCCTCGTGGCGGGGACGGAACCCCCCCCCCCCCGTTTCTGGCGGCTTGGCGCTAGGAGCGGGGGGGGAGGCTAAATGGTGTTTTAAAAGTAGTTGAGTTTTAGTAGGATATTCTGAATTTGTATACTGGTTTAAATTTATTAGTAGATGGAGGTACCTTAAGTATGTCTCTGTCTTTGTGTTTAATGTTGTCACTGTGTTGTCTTCTTTGTTAAATAGACTCTCTGATATATGCTTTTGCATGGGCACAGGGGGTCTCTTTGCTCTTTGTAAATTTTGTTTATAATTTGTTACCTCTAGTTTAGTAGTAAATGAAAAAAAAAAGATCGCCGTTGTGGCGTACCTTGATCAAAAGAGAAGCCGTTCGGTGGATCACTGGACGAGCGGCCACGTCCCAGCGCATCCAGTACCCAACCTCGGGTTAACCACCCGGGTAACGGATCGGCGGCTGGGGATGTTCACGAAGTGGTAGAAATCCGTACGCGATCTCGAGTGTCACTCGACACCTTAAACGGAGTAGCCGGGGCAGGGGCGACCAAGCTCTCAGGTGGATGTTCTTGGCACACGTCTGGCGCCCCTTAATTGGGTTGGCCTCTGGCGGGTAGTGATTCCCCACCCGCGATCACGGGTAGGAAGCTTCGGCTTCCGATCGGTGAGCGGGAAAGCTGCTCGGCTACTGTTAGTGCATATAGCAGTAGGGAGGCGACAGCTAGACGTCTCCCCGTCTACCAGTGCGCCAACTGGTAGGCACCTGTAACCCATTCTGTACGGGTAGGGAGACCGCTGTGTCGGTAGCCTCCGACTCCCCTCCTGTAGCCCATTCTGTGCGGGTACGGGGCCCGGGACGAGTAGCACCTAGAAGGTAGCTAAGGAACCCGGGTCCGTGGGATAACTTATGAGGGTGCTCTCGGGCTCGCGTATCGGTCCCGAGATGTCACTGTAGACCTCAAGCACACACGTCCCAGTGCGCACGTAGTATAAAGCTCTGTCTTCACATAACAAAGTTTTCGTATGAGGAGTATAATAATAATAATAATAATAATAAATTTATTGTCAAAAAACAGTACAAACTGCGTATGACCACGTGCTATGACGTATGACAATAAACTAATTACTCTTCGGAAGCTAGCAAGGGACCATCCCATCAATTCCGATCAAGGACCCTAAGGCAGAGGCGGATTCAAAAATTTCAGCAAAAATTCCTAGATAAGATGAAAAGTTAGCTACGAGTTATAATACTAATAGAATATCAATATGCTTGTAATTTAACGCAAAAAATTTACATGTACAAAGTATTATCAAACTATCGATTATTCTGAGTATAGTGTTTAAAAGTCATAAGAATTGAAATAACACTAAATTCACGATGTATTGTTACAATAAACACGCCCCTAGACAAAACCTAGAGAACGTATATAAGAAATCCGCCTCTACCCGAAGGAAAAACGGAGAAAAACCCGGGCCAGGATGAGAAAAAAGTATCAATGAAAATACTGGAGAAGGAAGTGAATTTAAAGTTTTACATGAAACATATCTTCTTTTACAATGCATTTCTAATGAATAAAAAAACGTATCGTAGAGGTATTGTCACCATAACGATTAAAAATTGCAATTAACCCGTTCACGAGTATAATTATGGCACATGAAATATCTTGTATAATATTGTCAAGTTTATGATAAATTTTGTCGAATCATTAATGTTTCGGATCTAAATTATTTATTTTTTGGAATTTATAGATTTTTCAATTTTGGGACATACGTATCCCAATATGCGAAAAAGATAAACAGTTGTATTTAAAGACAAAAATAAATAGTAAGGGTAATCAATAAATTTGGTTTTATAAGAAAAAAAATAAACTTTTAAATAATTTTAAGACCAGAACACTTTCACATTCACACAATGAATTCACTATAAAATATAAAGGGGCAAACAGGTAAATCGTTCAAAGCTAGTGAATTGTCTGAATCTAATTTGATGAAATTACGAAGTTGCATATTTAATAAAAAATAAATAAATCATTCAATTATGTTACAGTTGAATCAAAAAGCATTTGAATAGGCGGGCTTCTCATTTCACTGCTGTTCCTTCGTTCTAAACGGTTTTAATGTCTAGGGAACGACAAGGTCACCTTAAATGACCGCAATGTGGGGACTGTGACATAAGATTTTGTGGGTTATGCCCTTATTTCTTATGCCTCTCCCTCTACATAGCGTTGACCTACCGCGGGTACATCGGATCTGCACCGCAGAGGCGACCTTGAATCGCTTGAGAACTTGAGTCAAGCGCACAATGACTGTTTATCGCAGTCCGTCTTTCCAATATTTGATTTTCAGTGTTATCAGTTAAGCTCAATAGATTTTATTTTAGCGCATAAAAATGCTGTTGAAATTTTAATATTTTCTTTACTTGGTTGTATTTCTCATATAGAACGACGATTAATTAGAATTTGTTACACAGTAGTTTTCTATGACATCAAATAATAATAAATTTATGGTAAAAAAGCGGTACAATCAATAAACTAATTTACTCTCCGGAAGCACGCACGGGACCATCCCATCAATTTCGATCAAGGGCCCTAAGGCAGAGGCGGATTGAAAAATTTCCGCAAAAATTCCTAGATAAGATAAAAAGTTAGCGATGTGTTATAATACTAATAGAATATCAACATGTTTGTAATTTAACATTAAAAATTTATTTCACATGTACGAATTATTATCGAACTATAGATTTTTTTTTGTATATTATATTTTCTCATAATCAGTTTTGTAGTTAACGACGTTATGTTACTTTGTAAATATTGTATTTATATTACTTTGTACGCCCTAGTTCTCTGCCGGATGTGCAACAAGTGCCGACGGGTATGTGTAATAAACAATGTTTCAGATTTTTATATTTCATTGCAAAAACAAGCTATTTCTGTCAAAAGTAGTAGGTGACCAAACACATCGATAAACATAGTTTCATTATTCTGATAATAATAAATTTATTGTCAAAAAGCAGTACAGACTGTGTATGACCATGTGGAGGACAATAAACTAATTTACTCTCCGGAAGCACGCAAGGGACCATCCCATCAATTCCGATCAAGGGCCCTAAGGCAGAGGCGGAATGAAAAATTTCAGCAAGAATTCCTAGATAAGATAAAAAGTTAGCCATGTGTTATAATACTAATATAATATCAAGTTTGTAATTTAACACAAAAAATTTATTTCACATGTACAAATTATTATTGA
Source organism: Laupala kohalensis (assembly GCA_002313205.1). Classification (NCBI taxonomy): domain Eukaryota; kingdom Metazoa; phylum Arthropoda; class Insecta; order Orthoptera; family Trigonidiidae; genus Laupala; species Laupala kohalensis. Next base: position 507,144 of record NNCF01126607.1, on the reverse strand, counting down.
ACTATAGATTATTCTAAATATAGTGTTTATAAATCATAAGAACTGGAAAAAAACACTAAATTCACGATTTATTGTTCCAATAGACGCGCACTTAGACAAAAGCCTAGAGAACCTATATAAGAAATCCGCCTCTACCCGAAGGAAAACCGAAGAAAAACCCGGGTCAGGATCATAAATCATACTTCACTAGCTCTTGAGTAGTATCTATTTGTGATACTAATCATTATTATATTGGAGGGATTTTAAATATATGACAATGACTGGTTTGAATTGTGTCTCCCCCATTTTTCAAATTCGATTTTTAGTGTTTCCTATCAAGCTCGATTTTTTAAAATTAGTTCTTAATTCGCCTGGACATTTCACCAACTTAATGTATATAACTTAATGTAACTATACGAGTGAGTTTGCATGCCATCAGAATTTCATTACTATTTTCATATGTTGCATGCACTGCCTGTTCTTTGTAGCAAACAGCTGGTAGATTTAGATAGGGTTAGATTCGTGACATCCTTTCGGTGCTTTCGGCGAAGGCAAATACTATTCATGTTGTGAATGATTGACCGTGGAATTAAAGAAAGTGGAAGCCAACATTTATTTTTATTGTAATTCAACACAAAAGGAGAGGTAGATGACGCCGCTAAATGCGTATTATTGTGCCATAAATGAGTAGAACTCTTATTTGTTGAGGCTGCGCACAATGACGAATAGGGCCGATATGTTTCCATACCATGTTCAAGTGGGTATAAACGACACACCATTGACCCAAGCTTTAGCCAAGGGCCATTTCAAGATAGCTGAGAAACTAATAATGGAAAATTCCGACGATGGTTTCTTAGATGAAGGTACCGAATTTTTAATTCAAGGGAAAATATTATCCTAAAAGTATGACATTAAGAGGAAGTGATCTGAATGTATTTTGTGTTTTAGGTCCTTTTGAAAAGATTCCTTTGGCACTTGTGCTCTGTGGAGATGCTGCAATTACAGCTACAAGGCACTTACGTTTGGCCAAACTGCTTGTTGAGAGAGGAGCTAATGCAAACTTACGAATACCTCAAGCTGAATGGCAAGGAGCCAGTCCAAGCCCCATGGAATATTTAGTTGATCTATTTATGCGTGTTAAAGAGCTTTGTAGATATGGAGAGGAAGACCTGTTAAGTTTTATTTATTTGTATTACCTTTCTGACTTACTATTATATAGTTAAATTCCCAACAACTAATTTATTTCTACTTTGCATATGCTTTTGATATAGCAATAGTGATAGTGACATAGATATTACTCCTTTAAACACAATTGGTCTTCATGATGAAGAGAAATTGTCTCCTGCTGAATTGAAAGATCAGCTCCTTGAACTGTTGGACATATTTCTTGGTAATTAGACTTCTTTCTGTCTCTTCTAACTGCCAATGAAGTCTGTTTGCTAAGGAATATTTTGTTACTTTGGTTTTAGCTTGTGGAGGAAACCCAAATGTAACCACTACTCAGTCAAATTCTACATTATACCACTACGCTCTACTAGATACAGATCCCGATATTAATTTCATTATGAAACTATGTGAAGCAGGTATAGGATGATTATCTGTTACAAAATATGTGCCATTATTCTGAATATTTAATTGAAATTTCTTGTAGGTGGGGATTTGAACCAAACAAATGTTCATGGAACAACTCCACTGATGGACCTTGTTACGTATGCTGATTGTGATTCAGCTCTAGAATTACTAATCAGAATATGGGAAAAGAAACCTGATGTAAGTCCTGATGTGTGATTATGATAGTTTATTTGAAGCATAAATCTATGTATTATAAGTAAAATGTTTTAATTCAATACTTTAGCATTAAAAAAACTTTGACAGTTCTCCAGTGCAATAAGAAGAATCTTTTAGAGGAAAACCATGTATTTTTTGGTATTATGTAAAATAATATATTTTTTTAATACTTTTAATAAATATTCTTCATATTTCTATATTACGACTTGAAATATTGACATGATGGAGAGATGAAAAGAAGTACTTATTTGACACCCCACAGTACTTGCACATTTGGATAATTGGTTTTAATGTTATTGACATGCTTTGACTCTAAATATATTCTCATATGTTGTTAAGAAACTTCTCCCTTACACAATTAAAAGCTTTATGCAACTACATTATTAATTGAAAAGACAAATGTCCTTGAGAGAACTAGAGTATCAATAACATCAACAAACTGCACTTAACATATACAATCACTGGCATTGGATAGGTAATGGTAACACTGACAGAGTTGAAAGTAAAATTGTGATTGAGTTGATTGTTAACTATTCAAGGAATTAGGAAAAAGTACTCTGAGAACTGTAAGTGGATTAATATAATAAAATACATAATAAAATATTGTACATGTTTGGCTGGCCACACATTCCACTGCTTTTGAAACATGGGTTGTACAAAACAAAGTGAGGTGTGTAGATGGCTGCGTTAATACTACATTCTGTTTAAACCGTGCTTGTTTATGCCTCTGAAGGTGTAGTAGTTAAAGACCTGAAATTAAATAGTATAATAATTTCACTAGCTTGAAATGAAGTACAACAAATGTTATAATTTAATTCAGGGTAAGTTTGAGGTCATGAAAAATTCTACCTACTGGCTTGATCACTGCAATACCCAACACTTTAAGCAAGTTGTGCATTTCATAAAGAATTTGTACTGCAGTGTGTACCAACCATTACTTATTATTGGTTCTTTGAATTCTACTGCTTGCTGTTATTAGTGGGTCACCTATTTACAGATTTTTCTGTAGAAAAAGTGCAAAACTGTACAGCACACTTATAGGACAAGTATATATAATAGAATATGCTTAAATATTATTTAGCAATTGAAACTAATACCTCATAACTAAGTTTTCATCGCTTACCCCTTCTGTGATCTTCATTTTAGCTCTAAGATACTTAAAGAATTTTGTGAAATATATCAATAATTCTGTGTAATTAGTAACGGTATTTGTGAACAGTATATTAAATGATATAACCCTTTAACAATTCTTCAGTATCCTAGTAGCAAATATCATTAAAGTAATAGGCCCACTGAGTTTATTTCTGTCTGGGGCACTGCAAATTTGCTCCAAAACTCAATACGTGATAACTTAAAAGAATTATCCCCTATTTATTGTTCTTTTCTTCTATTCCCAATAGATTTCATCCTTGGATGCCCAGAATTGTTCTAACGAAACAACTTTGTGGCGAGCTATGCTGGCTGGTTCACCTCAGTTAGCTGTAGAACTGCTAGAGAGAGGTGCTGACCCTACACCTCGTGCCACGGTTGCTTGCGGCAAGTGGCATAGAGGGAAAAAATATTTATACTCAAATGCAAGAGAAACTGTTAAATCTGGACTGTCTGCTATATTTGCCCCCCTTTTGCAGAACTCTTCACCTTATTTGCATTACGCTTCTGCTTGCCAGACAAATTTACCAGGATATGAGTATCAGACTTGTGATTTTAATACAGACTTATTCAATAAAGTGATGAAATGTGCCATTTATCCTGTTGTCGACAGCACTTATTTTTTTGAAAGCTTTCCAGAAAAAATTTTATTGGAATTACAAAGTGTGATGGAGAGTGAAACTAAGTTTCATTTGGAAGATATGGTACCTCAAGGTCTGAAATTAAATGATGTAGCCTTACTGATGTTCGGCAACGTCAAGGCTGGACTCCAGCAGTTGTGTGTTCGAAGAATAATCTATAGTGTTCTCTTTGAGAAACCTTCACGTAAGTTGTGTAAATCATAACTTCCTTGAAATTTACATATAGTAGTATAATTACTTTAATAAAATTCTCACAGGAGCTGCACAAGAACTTGTTGGAAAACTAAAGAAAGTTCCAGAAGTCAATAAACATTTCTACGAACAAGACGAAACCTGGGATGAAGATAGTTCTGTTGACTTTGACAAAGAATACCGGAAAGATTTCGCCAGAAAATTTGAAGAAATAGTCGATGATTGGGCAGTTATACAGGACCTTACTCCATGTGCTATAAATTGTTTAGTAGAAGAAAACTTAAATTTACCTCCACAGTTTACTCCAAGATTTCAAATAGAAGCTGCACGGTTACAATTTGGTTCTTGTCTTTACACCGTTGAAAGTATTGATTGCCTCCAAGGTTGTGATGGTGAGTCAGATGATGCTAGCACTGATAATTTATTAGACGATGATATTGATGATGATGATGATGACGACGACGATGAAAGTAGTTGGGACGGTAATTTGTGGAAAAATGTCTTTGAAGATGATATTTTGGGGTATGAAGATGATGAAGACATGGATTTCAGTTCATCAGATATGGATGAAGAGATAAAAACAAAAGATGAAGATAGTGCAAGTGTAAAAGAAGACAGTACTCGGCAAGAAAGTAGTAGTAATGGTTCTGGTGAGAATGTACCTCGGGACATACGCAGGGATGAGTATGAATCTTTCAATGATGAAGCACAATACGATGATGCTTCTCCGGTTACTGGCATGGATGTTGGCGAAAAAGAAAATTCGCACCAATAATTGTAAAGGTGCTTATTGTACATCACCATGTTAATAAATGTTTATTGTGGTAATTGAAGGCTGTGATAATGTGGTACATTTGGAGTTGAAAAGTTATTGAAAGGAGACATTATTCTTGTTGAAATAATCGTTCCAATATAAAACATTCTTTTCATTTCACTTAACTCTGTCATTCCAGATTTATTTTTTTCCATAAACAACAGTACAAGCTCTTGATAAAGTACATATGTCTTATGAACTCTAGTTTCAGCTCATTTCACTATTATAACAAGAGTAGATCAAACTTCATATTCCACATTTTATTGTACTTAGCAGTTTTAAAATTTACAATAAAACAAGAAACTTACATTAAGACATGTAAATATAAGTATCTTCCGCAAACTTTTGAATTTTCTACTTCTCTTTTAAATTCTTCCTATTACCACCTATTTTTCTCTTCCAGGTGGTTTCCTTCACCTTAGTACAGTGAACTTTCTTTTTCACAATGGCTTTCAACTTCTCTCTCATTTCACTGAATTTTTCATGAAAATCTTCATTTATATACTTGATAAATTCAAGTCCCTCTAAAACAAAATAAAAATTTCACATGACTTGCTGACACAAAAACATCACTACATTTATTTATATAAGAACATTTATTTATATAAGAATTTACCTAACCAAAACTGGAGGGCCAGTCAAAATACATACTATTCACACATTTTCAACAGTTAATCTCATCTTAATGTTATCAATTACTAACTTTTCATTTACGAACATTGAAATTATGAAATATTTTGCTACTTTCAACTAATCATAGACAAGGTGGCGACCCGTGGCATAGTGCCTAGAGTACTCGCCTTCTACCTCTGGTGACGCAGGTTCAAACCCTGTCCAATCCAAGTAGAATTCGCAGTGGTGGACGAAGCTGTTTTCTCAGTGTTCATGGTACAGGAGTGAAAAATAATTAATATTGAGGCACTTATCGTAGACTCATGTATTCCTTTAGAATTGCAAACACATTTCAACCTATGATTAGGTCATCAGATTGTAATAATGAATGATTAAAATATTATTTATGACAACTGTAGAACAAAATATATGGAACAATTCTTATTTAGGTAGGTAGATCCATTCATTTTATTGAAATTTCAGAATCATGTTTGACCATAAGGATATTCCTCCTCATTCAAAATATTTTTTCCATTTATCTGTAACAGGTGATAACCTAATCACATCTCAAAACTGTGTTCTTAATTTTTATGGAATTAATAAGTCTGCTACGAAAGTAGTGTTATTGACTGCAGTAGCTTAAAGAAGTTAATACAGAGAAATCAATTTTCACTAAGTAATTGAGATATTGTTTTCTTACATAAACAATTAAAATTTCTAAAAGCATTTTTTTTATGAGATGTGTTATGAGGAGAGTGTCGTTAGTACTAATGACATTGTGTACTACACTGTCTCCCAAACTCAGATATCTGGAATTTTTCATATTCCAATTTTAAATGGGTAAAAATATTCAGTATGTTGTTGTGAATGACTTGACCCAATCACCAAAGCTGAGAGAAAATAATTAGATTGGGAACTTGAAATTTATACTGCATCTAGAGGCCCACCAACAGGATAATTTAGGTTTTAAAGGATAAATGAGAGTGAATGTGCTTTTTGAACTTTCTCTGAATATCACGAATTTATTAAGATATCATTACATTTTTTTACGGCGTAATTGCCTAATAAACGGTGTCAGAAAAACAAAAACTCATGTAAACCTCAAAATATATAACTGAAAACGTTCCCATAATTTACCGTATTAAAGCAAATTTTTAAAGGAAAAAGTTTGTCTTAAAAAGGGTGTGTAAATTACGCGAAGAAAAACAAAATATTTCATTCATTCCTCTGAGGTTGCCACACTGGGTGTTCCGTCTTTTCCTGTGAATTCTCCGTAAAAACTCCTATATTGAAGACTTAGATCTACTGCATGTGTCGCCTGTGCACCCGTAAACAGGCTTCACAACAAACTTTTGAAGTCGAGATTAGCCTTTGTAAATTATATGAAACTTTACAAATAGTCTTAATAAAGGGGTGAGCAAACAACGTGAGTAAATTCTGTAATAGCTATTTTTTTAATTATTTTGTCTAAAGGAGCTCCTACTGCTGAATTTTTATGAAGTAAATACATTTTGTTGAAAGGCACCTGCAAACAAATATCAAGATAGTGGTATGGTGTTTAATAATTTATAAGCAAGAAGTCTATATTTGAAGTAACAAGTGAACTTACCAGAAATTTTAAGTATAAATTTTAATTTTGTTAAATGTTCTTCAACAATGCCCAACAATGTACCAGAATAGAGTTAATAATGAAAACAATAATTGATATTCATAAGGAATCTGATAGTCAAATCGTCATAGGAAAGAAATTACATATGTTAAACAAATATATTCACAAAAATATTTGTTACCTTTCGGGAACCTTGCCTCCATCCTCTGCTAACAATGAGTATAAGGTCCCCGAAAGAAAAAAATTCAATGATAAAAAAGAAAATGTCTTGACAAGTTTTCAGGGCTGGATTGAGGATCTGTAAGCCCCTAGACTCAACCTGTGATGAACTGCCTGGGGGTGGGGGATTGTATGGAACATTGCACAGGTACATAGAGGTTGGGGGACCCAGGAAATTGTAACCTTGAAAATCAAATTTTGAAGCACTTATTTGGTTAAAATCCTTAAGATAAACATATAAAAGTTTCCAATCAAAAGCATTGTATTACCCTGAATTAGAATAATCGACTAACACATAATAAAACAAAATTTTTAAAGTTTTCGAAACAATTTATTGACATCTGTATTAAAATGTATATGCACAAAAAGCACACCAAATTAGGTACCAGTACATGTTTTTCTTCCATTCACTGTTGTATGCACAGTCTTATAAATTTGAAATAGTTTTATTATTTTAGTATAATTTTTTGTGATGCTGGTCCCTGAATGTGCCTTTATGTTTAATCCACTTATGCAAGCTTTTATAATTGTTTTGGTATTATGTAATACAAAATCACATTCCATAGGTTCATCCAATTGAGTGTTATGCGATTTAAGCAGTAATGAAATCCCAAATTTCCAACAATCGATCCTCCAAAGGAAGGTGAATTAATTAATTTTCTCTCTGAACATTGAAACAAATCACTTTTGTAAGATTACTATCATACCAAAAAATTGTTGGATTAAATTAACTAAAAGAAAAGTGTTCTAAATTATTTAGTGCAGTATAATTCTAAATCACTCTAAATTAATCGTGCTTCTTACACATCCCCAGTTCAATTTGTACGCGATTTTATTATTATTCTACGAAAAACCTTTTGAAACCAGTCTGTTTAAAGAGAATCATTGTTCTGTCAGATACAAATAATTATCTAGATTTTTGTTGAATAATTATAAAATTATTTTTGGATAACTTAACTACCGATTTGCTAATTTTCTTTTAATTTTGCAAACTGGTTGAATACCGACATAGAGTTTAACTAATTACACAACAAGTTATTTTTCTAATACATTATTAAAAATCTTAAAACAATTACAAAATACACAGATTTCTTTTAACAAGTCTTCAGTCCTCTTTCAGGGATTCTTGTTACACTGTGTGTTACTGAATATCAAATGCTGAAAAGATTCAAACTTTGGTACCAATAGATGTTTTCTAGACAATCATTTTGTGGTTTCATATGATTCATTGGAGCCCGAAAAACGTGTACAGGTAGGGAAAATGTAGTTACGCACTAGGGAGAGCCAACATGACTCTCCCCGCGTGTGGGACTCGCCGAATGATTCAACCCTACCCACTAAAAACCCTCCTGATTTACAACACACCAAAACACATCTCACAACATACATCAAATGGGGGGGGGGCAAAAAATGAGAGGATGAGGGAAATGAAAGATACCCTAGCCCTAATGGTGTCGGTATCGAAAAGAACAAGAGGTGACCAAGGGAGGTCAGAAAGGAAGGAGCCTCACACAAGTAAGTGGAAGTAATGCCAGGCTCAGCTCGGGGCCCCGTGTTTGCCAAACATGTACTTACTAGATGTAAGTTCCCTGGGGGATCAAAATATATAAGTACAGATCGGGATATCATCAATAAAATTAATAACCAAACTATCGTAAATTAAATGGAGAATCTAATGAAGCAAAATTATTATGTGATACAAGAAAACTAAAGATTAAACACTATCTAGGGGAAAGAGACAAGGTAGTAATTTTATGAATTAAAATATTTCAAGGTGGTGAAGAGTTATTTTTACATACAATTCACTAACCTTAATTTCGATGGTTTTGCTTCGGGTATAAACCAAAAGGTTGCGAAATTCAAATGGTCTGTATAATCATTATACTAAGAGTGCAATTTTTTTTCATGTTGTCAATATCAATCAATATCACAGTTGAATAAATATGAAGTACCCACTGCTACCTACTTCATCGTGTGAAAAGGTCATAAAACTCATATTATAAACTAGTCATTACTGTATAAAACTTCAATTTAATATTGTAAAAATAAGATATTTTTTAAATGTTATTTAATGTAAAGTTTTTCCATTCAAATTGTATAAAAAATTATACACAGTTAATACTTTGATCAGGGAAGCAACCTTTTAGATTAAATTAAATTGTGAAAAATTACTTGGACTTAATAATTTCAGCATATGGATAGTATCTGATCATCTACCACTAGTTAGTATCTGGTGAAGACAAGACAGACTGTCAGAGATACCCCTCAACATAGTGTTTTTTTCTGGGGCTTTAGGGCTCATCAACATCAAGGACAACATATTGTGAACAAAGATAATTAATTACATTTATATTTCAAAGATATATTAAGAAATTTTGTGACCTTAAGAATACTAGAAACTGCAAATAAAATATATTTATTCAGAAGTAAAAAAATGATACCTTTAAACCGTTCATCATTTTTCTCAAAAAATAAACTTTCTTGCGTTACTCCATACTCATCAATATTGATTGCTTTGGTATCATAGGTATGGTTCTCTTCATCTTCCTTATTATCAGCATCATCATCTGAACCATTCATCTGCACATTAAATGGATCCAATGACCATTCCTTCTTCTTAGAAATATGTTTCACATCAAATGGAACATCACCTATAAAGATAAATTGATTTAAAAAATTCTCAAAGATAAAAAATGATTTCAAGAATTTATACAAACCTTTCTCCTCAACTTCATCTCCAAACATCTCAAGCAGACTAAATGGCTTTCCTTTATTAAGCAGCAATTCTTGCAACGAATCTGATACATGATAAAATTTTTCTTTCGATACAGTAGGTAAATTTACTTCAACTGCATTTCTTTGATTAAGAGTTAATGTATTTTCAGATTCTTCAACATTTACATCAACATTGTCTTCCAAATTATTACTTTGCTTAGTTTTCACTTCCTTTAAATCATCTCTCACTTTAAATTTAACATGGTTCGGTTGTGTAGGATCGTACCTCAACATTGGCTTGATAGTACGCTTGTTCTTTGTTTTATCTTTAACAATGTCTCTCCCTAAAACATCACCCAGAATTTCAAGCACTTTCTGATGCTCCTTAGCTGAACCAAGCTCATTTGTATTTCTCTGAGGTTCTTTTTCACCGTCTTCATCACTTTCAATAAATCTCTCATCCAATGTAAACCTTTTATCATTACCATACTGAGCCTGCAATTTTAGAAGAGAATGTCCTTTTCTCCCTTCAAACTGATTTTTTATTCTGAAGTCATCATAACCATTTTCAGCTTCAATTTCGTTGTCTTCAAATAATTTTAATTTTTTACTCTTGTCCCCAGTAAGCGTTTCATTTTGGAAAGATTTTTGAGTATCCTCAGTGTCATCAAAAATAATTTTTTTATTTGCACGATTTCCATCAGAAGCTAAGGCTAATTTTATCACTTGTCTTCTCTGAGACAATTCTTTCTGCCTATCATCAATAGCTTTCAAACGTCTTTTCTCAGCTTCATAACTTTTTTGTTTATGTACACCATCTTGTGGTCTTATTCGAGAAACAGTAATTTCATCATTGCATTTGTTACTAACTTTAGAAGTATCTAATCTCACATGACTAAATTCCCTTATTTTTTGTGAAGGAAATTCAAGTGTTTCAATATCATTATCTTCATCAGATGAATCTTTCCAAACATGACTAAAGGCTTCAAATTTTTGTAAAATTTCCTTTTCTTCGTCCACTTTGTTGTCAACTTTACTAGATTTAGGATGTTGGTTAATTTCAGTCATAGTGTTTGATTTTTGAACATTGTTTGAAAATGCAACTAAAGTTCCTTTAAACATTTGTAAGTGGCCTTTTCTAGGAGACTCTGAGTTAGGACTCCATGAAGCATTTTCAGTAGATGATATTGTTCGTTTACTTTCATTATCCAAAATAGATTTTCTCTTATGTTCAGAAATAGTTTTTTGATTTTCAGATAAAAAAGAATTAATTCCAGAATTATTAGAAACTTTGGTTGATACCAAACTTTGGTTTTCCAATCGCTCTTTTGCAAGTCTTTGCAGGAAACTTTCTTTAGCTTTCTGTATTCTTAACCGAGAACCTTTCCAAACTTTAGAAGATAGTTCTCCAAAACCTATAATAAGTAAGCACATACGATGAATGACAACATTGAAGACATAATCTATTACAAAACTTTCATAGCAAAGCATCAAGACATAATATGCAATACCCTACTTAACATGGGGAATGAGAAATCGTTCCAACCCTGAGACCATGGACAGCAAATGTGTCCTCCAAATTGCTAATGAAAAAACAAATATCCACCGAGGTCAAATGAGGAATTAACCAAAACAACTAATAAATAGATAAAAGGATTTTGGAAAAGAGAAATAATAACTGAATGAAGCCAAAGAAATAATTTCATTCTCCAATAACTTAATATGGTTATCCATTATTGTTTTTTTTCCTTGTAACTGCAGCTGTGTTTGATGTAATGAATTTCCTGAACTAGTTTGTTATAGCTGTCATTCAAGAAACAAATTCAACTGAATCGAAGAATTTTAAGTTACTTTTTCTATATTTATAGTATACAAAATTTTTACCAATTGTTTTGAACCACCAAAGGCCAAAAGTAGCTTTCCATTAAAGAAATAGAATACTGGGTTAAATAATTTATGACATTTTGCACTTACAAGGATTGTTCACTATTCATGGTGAGAGAACCAGACGGTTCTATAAAAACTTTCTTGAAGTTTGCTGAGAGCAATTTTAAATTTAGAACATTTTCCTGGCAAATTGAAACTATGAAAGACTCTGGTACAAGGATATACAAACTTAAAGATTTTTGCAAATATAACCACAATAGCAGCTTTTATTTAGTAGTGTGAATGCTGTTTTTGTTTAAAAGAATGTTCATGCTGGTAGAACCTTTTGGACTTTAAGCATTTACTTTATTCTGCATATCCCAAGGGTTATAACTGCAAAAATGGTCTTATATCATTCACCTTCATTTTAAATATTAACATCTTTTCTAATGCACTTTAGATTATCTCTTTCAATTATCAGTAATGGATTTTTCTTCCGACACTGGCTTTCTTTGAACTTTCGAACTTTCTAATCATCGGGTGTAATAGCAGTTGACACACTTGTGTATATGACAGCCTTATTTTTTTTAATGTAGTATTTGTAAATGGGAAATTATTTATTTGATCAATATTTTATTTGATTAGGTTTTTAGTGTCTTAATTAAATTCTGTGTCTGCAATTTTAATTGGTTTGAATGTTCATTCTAGTACATTGCAAATTCTTCTTCTTCTCCTCTAGGTCAGGGTACATTGATTTCAGTCCAGTTTTTAGCAGAATTCAATCATTCTTAAATTATTTTCATTCATAAATAGATTTTCTTAAAATGGAAGCGTAGGGACAAACAATCTTGGGACAAACAATCTTAACATCGCCGACTGTGACCGAACAATTGTTTATAATTGTTCACGACTTGCTGCCGCGAGACATATTGGAATTATCATATACCAATATAACCAATGACGATGAGAAGAAAATAGTGCGGAACAATTTTTCTTATGACTAAGTATCAAGAGCGACAAATAAAACATATATTCAGAATTACAACAATCTGTAGTATTATGGCTTCAATTTTTTTTTTTTTCGAACCATGACATTACCAAAATGTTATATTTGACGTCAGATTCTACTTAAAGATTGTTACAATGACAGAGACAATTTTCCTACTAGCTGAATTACATAAACTGAACGTGTAGAATCTTAAAAGTTTTAGAGTAAATAATGATGGTCCACATTAAACTTAGATATGTTCATGAATAAAAAGAATTGATGGAAGGTATTAAAACCAAGAACTGCAGAAATATCTCATTAAGTCATTTTATGAATAAGATTTGCATAACATTCATCTGAACTAATGTAATCAAGAATATTTTCTTATTGAAATAATAAAGCAAAGTTTCATTTCTCAGAGAGGAAGCTTCATTAGAACATTGTTAGGCATTTATACACATGTTAAGACAAATCATTCTTTAGAAACAAAGATATCTTGCACAACAATAAAAGAATTAAATAAAATACTCATGTCACTCAAAAAAGCTAAAAATAGTTTAACATAAATAAATTAAAGAATCGTCATAAGTGTTTTTTTTAATATACCAAATATTAGAATTTTTTTAAATTACCAACTTGAAATTCCAACCAAATACAACAATTTGGCAACATCAAGTTTCAAAAAAAACAACAAAAAAACAACCCCCATTGATGCTATATTACTACAAATATTGTTGGGATTCTGAAAATATAAGTTGTATTCTTCACTCTTCATATTTATAGTAATTTTAAAGAAATATTGTTACAAACTATTCTTCTCTCCCACCGGTTGTATTAGTAGTTAGCATATGATAATTTCAATATGAACAAATTTAAACAATTGTTGGGCCACAGTTGGTGCTGTTAGGTTTGTTAGTCCCCGCGATTCAGATTTAAGAAAATTTGTTTAAATGTGAAGATGAAGGCGATTCTTACTTCCATAAGATATTATTTAATACATTATTACCTAACAGGTACATATTCAACTAATAGAAAACCTTTCATCCTTATTGCAGAACTTTTTTGTTTTCAGAATAAGAAATCTCATAAATTTTAATAATAAGGGTAGACTTACAGTACAAATTCTACCATGGTAATATAAGCTATTTAAAAATACTCTGACAGATAATGATTAGTGTCACCTAAAATAAGAGACTCAGCGTTGTAATTATCAGGATTATTTTCTATCAACTACACTACTTGGGCTACTTACAATGATCAATTTTTGTTTGGGTATCTTTGAGGTCCACAAAAGCAAACGCCCCATCATTTTTGTGCTTCAATTCCACAGATGTAACATGAGCATGTTTTTGAACCAAGTGTTTGATTTCATCTTGAGTAACATTAATAGGCAAATTCCCTATGAACACTCTCAACGTCTGAAGACCCATTACGCTGAGTATTATTGAAGAACACATCTGAATATCACCAACATCACTAATAATAAGCTTTCTGAGTAAAAATCCCAGTCGTATTTCTTCTTGTTCTTCGTGAGGCACAGTCACACATCACACGAACTCCTGTTGCCTCTCAAAATGCACCTATATATTCTAAGAGAGTTTTATTCTAATTAACATTATAATAACTATCCGGAATATCATACTTATTGAAACAATAATCAAGTGTTCGTGAGCAGAACACTCGCCCAGATATATTCATTTGTATTCATTTACATACACAACACACTCATACTACGTACCATAACATGAACATGTGTTTGCAACGTGTTTTCCACTTTAACCAGTAACCACCACGGACCACAGATGTACCGGACCAACCGGACCACTGGATGAGGAATATGTGTCCAGAGTTTACACAAAAAATGAGATTGCTCCTCGTCCATTCGTGGCTCTGCTTGCATGGTTAATTTACAAATTCTGTGAAATCTCGTAAGCAACGACACCTGTGGCAAAAACGTCAACTACTGTAATCTGCGTCTCCCATTGGCTTATTGTCGTTGCCAATTTGAATCTGGTTTGTAATTGATTTGGAAGATGCAGATGTGTTATGAATTAATTTTACGAGTTTATAAATATATCACCAGTAAATTATCTTCTTTTTGTCAACTTGGAAACATCATATGATCTCATACATGAAGGCATTCAAAATTCGGTTAGATATTATTCAAAGGATGTTGATAATGAAGTTCAACATTTTCATAATTAATAAGACAAACTTACAAAGGAAAATTATTCAACGTACGTTTATTTGCACTCAATTATCTTTAACGATAAACTTTTTACGGCGTTTCATAAAGCAGAAAGTCTCCTTAGACTGTTTTTGACTTAGCCAGGAGCAAATAATTGTTCTCGGGAAAGGTCTGTTAGAACATTGGAGCACGTTAAAAATTATTTACGTTCCTCCATGTGTCAAATAAATTAAATGATTTAGTCGTACTTTTTATTGAAGAAGATAAACTTCAGCAACTGAATTTTGATTACGTTATTGAGAAATTTGCAATAGAAAATTTAGAAAAAATGTTATCTACACCGCAGTATATATGTACGAACAGGGCCCCCTCCAAAATCGTATTGCTTGGGGCGTCTGAGAACAAAAACCCGGCACTGTGTGCACTAGTATAGGTTGGAGATGTTGATAAGTGATGTTGATGTAGAAATAGTGTAACAAATCCTGAGGATGGATAAAATATATACGAAACGTTGGCGAGTTATGTAGTGCTTTTTTTCTTTCGACTAATTCCTCAAGATAATACTCCTGTAATACCAGTGGTAAATAACTATATAACGTAATGAATAAACTCTATATTTAACCAAGAGAGAATAAGTGAAATAATGCTTGATTCTGCATGTCAACGACATTCTTTCCTCCAAGTGAGTAGCTTCATTAAATATATTTGTTTTCTTGAATTCTAGAGCTCAAAATGGACTGATTTCATCCCAATGTCTAATAGTGCTTACTGATGGGAATGGTGTTGAATGCAAAGTTTGACTGGTCTCAAACTTTTACTCCAAGTTACTTAACACATAATTCAAAATTTAATTTAGAATGAAGTAGATGCCAGTTGGTAATGAAAAGAAAACAGTAAATATTATGACTTTCTTGCAATTTGAGACGTACCTTGGGATTCTGGTCAAGGATCACTTTTGTTCCTATGAATTGATTTATGTATTTATGAAATGGGAATTGCACTCGTTAGTAATTTATTCTTGGTTATTTCTTGTGTGTTTGCAGATGACTCTTCGTAATCATTAAACCTTCGTTAATCCACTTTCATTAACCATGACTTCAACTGAATCTTGCAAATGGTATGTAGATAATGACCTTCATATACCGAAATACTTTCACATCTCTTTCTGTTGTACGCACAATTCTTTTACTTACCAATATAGTTTACATGTACAAATCATTTCAATTGAAAGTATAATGAGGAATTATTTTTGGTTCCCCTCTCTTTTAAACACCATATTGCTCAATGCTCATTTTTCCTCAAAAGCTCTTAAAACATTGCTTAATCATCAGATACTCAAATATTTTTCTAATACTAATTTGATTAATTTGCTTTATTATTTTATAGTTAGACCCGAACTTGAATTTGCCATGATTGTTTGGTCACTGCATCATTCGTATTAATTAAATGAACTTAGATTTCAACGATATGTTTTTTGTGAGAACACCCGCTCTTTCTTGTATGATGGTGATTATAATGTCACATCCATGTTATATATCAAAACCCTACAGTCTTGCAAGAAATTATTTGATGTAATTTTTCTTCGGCGCCGGCGCCGGAGACAGCGGAGGCAGTGGTAGCGAAGGTGAGACGACAGCGGGAGCGACGGAGGTGGAGATCCTGAAGGGAGTTGGAGTAATCGGAACAGTTCTGAGAGTGAGTCTTTTGTGGTGTTGCAGTTAAAGTACAGAAGCGTTTTCAATAAAGAAAACCAAATATAGAATTTAATAGAATCATATAATCCGGATGTAATTATAGTCACAGAGATATGGTTGCATGCGCAAATATGTAATGCCGAGTTTTTAGGAATGACTACGTATATTTTTACGAGAGATAAGCGAGGGGACAAAATATTCGTATGTGTCAAAAAGTTCTTAAAGGTGGTAAAAAATGGATCGGTGAGGACTTTGAACTGATTGCTTTAGAAATTGGAGACAAAATCTCGAAATATGCATGGGAAATAATTAATATGCATAATGTTCCGCAAGAGGGTATGAGAATAATATAAAGGGTAATAGAGAAATCAAAATATAGCGCATTTGAAAGGAAAACTATTATTGGTGTTGCCCTTAATGTTCCAAATAGTAAGTGTACAGGAGTGACAGTAAATGAAGAATCTACCAACGACTCATAAATAATCTTACATGGCAAAATGACTCCACGTATGTAGTCCGATCGCCTACTCGAGATGACGCATTCTTCGATGTTAATCTGGTTCGT
This sequence comes from Laupala kohalensis, assembly GCA_002313205.1. Lineage (NCBI taxonomy): Eukaryota > Metazoa > Arthropoda > Insecta > Orthoptera > Trigonidiidae > Laupala > Laupala kohalensis. Next base: position 490,125 of record NNCF01126607.1, on the reverse strand, counting down.
CCAATGAAGAAATGTCCTTAGCTGCGAGACAATACCTGAGATTAGAGAGCATAATGAGGTACTATAAGAAATATTTTCATGGAGATATTAGAAACGATTTTCAAATTCATAAAATTAGCATTGAGTGTTGGCAAAAGTTCTTGCGTGAAAGTAAAGGGCGCTGCATATAAGAAATATGGATTACATATAAGAACATTGTAAACCTACAAAAAGTATGTTTGTTTACATAAAACTATTCGGAGGAGCTCGGATCCAGAATACGATAACAAAGAAATTCGGTGATTCAAATCCAAAGTTAGGAGAACGCATAACACAAGACAAAACAGTGACCACCAAAGAGGAAAGGTTGCACAACTATCAAAAAATCTCTTGAGGTGAAAAAGATAGCACATGAATCCTATTTTGAAAATTTATTAAAAGATGAAAAACAAATTGGTGCAATTTTAATAAATATGTCAAACGGAGAAAGAGTAGCAAAGATGACATCATTCAAATCAAGAAAGAAGTGGCAGTATAGTTACCAATAAATGAGATACATAAGATGCATTCGATAAATAATTTAACCTGGTGTTGAAGTAGTTTTTCAGGGAAAAATAGTAACAAGCGACAGGATTAGACATGATTCCAGGTGAAATGTTGATAGTAGGGGAGAATCGATGATTTCTTACCTCGGGTGTTTGATCTAACTGTGAATTATTCTAAAATATCAGAAGATTGGAAGAGGCGATAGATGTACCAATATTTAAGGGGAAAATTGTAACCAAATTAACAAAAATATTCCGGTTTATTCAACTTTGATGGTTTGCAAAGTGATGGAGCACTGTGTGGAAGAATATATAAGACGGATTTGGGACTATAAGAAATGACTGCACGAAGAGCAACGCGGATTTCGTTCGAGATATTGCGTAGTGCGGAGATGTGGTTGAGTTCACAACCGAGTCTCCGCTTCCACAAGATAAATAAAATACGTTTTGGTTTTCAACATTTTGCCTTGTAGCAATTTATTAAATTACAATGAACTAGAAAACGTTTTGAAAAGGAGACACCGTATGACAATACGGAAACCTGAACGTCGCCGGGGCTTGCAGGTTGAGCGTCTGTAGCGGCGATCCGTGTGGTTTGACCCTCAGAGATTCGTGGCGTCGGAGTCGACGATCCGCAGGGCTCGCGTTCGTATGAAGAGGAGCGCTTCTCGTGAGGAATCTGGCAGTGGTGTCTTGCGGTTTTCCAGTTCAGGTGTGGCGCCGCTCTGGGAGTGAAGTTTCTCGTTGCGGGCGCAGAAGTTCTTCGCGTCGTCGAAGTCTTAATGAGTTTGGCTTGTCGCCGTATTTAAATAGACGTGTTCCAGATCGTGGATGCACGTATTAAGTAAAGCTAGTTGCTTTAAGGACCTCGGAATTGAAATTAGGTGAAGTTCGTCGAGATTAGAACTTTCGCACATAAGATCGCACGGAGCACGTCTGACGNAACTTTCGCATATAAGATCGCACGGAGCACGTCTGACGAGCGTGAGCTGAACGGCTGGAATGAATGTTATCCGTCGCCAAGGATGGTTCCTTAAAAATGAAGATAGATGAAGATCTAGATCATATTAGACATAATTTGCTCCGAAAGATGTAGTTTGTGAAGGTGCCGTCACAAGGTGGTTACTTGTTTACTCGTGCGATACGTTCGTTTTCCATTCCTTGTCCGGGCCTCGGGATGTGTTGGCCTTGGAACGTTGTGCTTTGGACTTCTTGTATACAGATGGGCCATGCCGTGGGAGTACGATGTGTAAACAGTAAATATTCATGACGAGAGCTTTTGATTTGCGTTGAAGAACGGCATGCATTTTGTGATGCTGTAGTAAGCTATATTTGTAGGAAACTGTGTTCCTGAATCATCAACAACTAAGTGCGTGCGAGCAGGTTGATGGGGCAAGAGCATTTAACAGGGAAAGAAGTTGATTGCAGAAGGTGTGCATTGTAGGAAGGACACATTTCTTTCTACAGAGATATTCATATAAAAGTCAAATGACTACTCGTAGTCAAGATATTGCCCTCGATGACGTGGAATGGTCAGATGCCATAGTCATAGACATTTCAAAAGCACTCAATTTTGTACCGTGCACACCTCTACTTCAAAAACTAGCATCTTCTGGGATAGAGCCAAAATAATAATTTATTACATGAATTCTTAACAGAACATAGATGGAGGGTGAAAGAAGGTGATGAATTGTCGTCAAAAAGTGATGTTACATCCAGAGTTCCGCAGGGAAATGTGCTTGGACTGTTATCATTTCTGACTTATTTAAATGACATTAGCGAAGGTATCAAGTCAGTCATAAGTTTATTTGCTGAGTTTTGTATTATTTACCGAAACAATCTAAATCTAAGCGATCTAGAAATTAAGCAAAATGACCACGATCTAATAAACTGGTGAACTAAATCAAATTCGATGAAGATAAACGCAACTACATAAAAGAAGAAAAGGTTTTTATTATCGCATAAATTTGGGTCAAATCCTAACAGAGATTGAGCGCCCAAATCAAATTGTGATATTACAGTACATAATAGTTTAGTTTTACTATAAGAAAATGCATTGGCATGTTATTACTAGTATTGACATGTTATTCCCAATTTGTAAAAATATTTTACAGTTTATAAAGATAGAACTAACAAAAACCATACCTGAAAACGACAAAAGCAATTGGAATGTTCGTCTGAAAAAATATTCAGGTAATTCACCAATCAATTTATGAAAAATAATTCTAATTTAATTCCACAATTTATTATCGTTTTCTTTTCCTTCACTCTTATAAGTGTCGCACACCTGGAAACGACCTGGTCCAACTCTTGCTTACCTCGAACCAGGACGAGCTGAACTGGCAGGTTTCTTTTCTATAATCTATTTCCTCCTTTCCCTTCGCACTACCCTCTTCTGTCGGGTCAATCTCTTGTCCAAAAATCTCTGTGACTCAATTCTTTCTTTGGCCAACCCTTAGGTGTCAAGCAACCCGTGACGATGGGGTGAATGGTACGAGCCTTAATGGTATCTCAAACTGAGGCTGCAGGATACGAGATAACCTTCTGCTGTAAGCAGCCTTACCCGATCTTGCGGGGTTCTGGCCGGGCGGGCTAGTTTCATCCTTAGATATTCGCGGGAACACCATGAACGAAGACAATGAAAAAAAAACGCTGCTGAGGGTGAGCCCACAGCCAACACTCTTGACGGACCTCAGACGTCCACTGGGGAAGTCCCCAAGCCTACGGTGGAAGTCCCCAGACAAGTCTCTGTAGTTGAGGAAGTCTCTGGAAAAACCTCTGTATACGATAAGATAGACACACAAGCGAGAGAGGAAACTTCAAAGGACACAAAGCGAGAGAGGCGGAGGATTCCAAGTCTGGATACCCCAGGGTACTCCTGACAACTCGATAACGCAGCAGACAAGCTAAATAGGCTCAAACTGAAGATTAGGCTGTCTAGTGCACAACGCAAGAAAGCCATAAAAGCTAAACTGGCTGGACGTGAAGTCTTCGTCCCCAAGAAATGGTGGCCAAACAAATCCGGTAAGATTAATGAGTCAGCGGGAACTCCTGAGAGAGGTGCCAAGTGCAGCCACTCTGAGGGGTCCACCCCGCAAACCTGAGATACTACACAGGATTGTAAGCGGCTCAAGTCATGAAAGCCAACTGCAAAGCATTTCTGGGCCTTTGGCGAGTAAATATAGCCATCGTGGGTGCGAAAGACCATGCTTAAGACCCTATAGATAAACCTCCAACACAGTAAGGCAACCTCAGCTGCCTTCTGTAAATTTTTCCTGTATAAGGATATCGACCTAGCTCTCACCCAAGAGCCTTAGCTACACAAGGACAGAGATGCTGGGCTAGGCGAAACAAAGTGTGATCTAATATACAATGTAGCCTTCACCAACACCACGACTTGTATCTTGGCTAGGTAAGGTATACATAGTCTTCCGCTTATGGAATTCTGTTCCAGGGACATCACTACCGTGAAAATACTAAATTGCAGCGAGGGTGTGAATGGAGGCCTAATCTTATGAAATGTACCTTTTTATGATAAAAGAAATTTCCTCCATCCAGAGACATAGATCTCCTGGTAAACAAGCTGAGAGGTGACCGGCATCTACTCATACGCACTGATGCCAACGTCCACCATGAAGCTTGGGGAAGCACCGACACCAATCCTAGAGGTGAGTCACTACTCAAATTTTTATTAACGTATTTATCCTAAACGGTGGTAAGGGAACCACTTTTATAAATAGGGTGAGAAAGGAGGTCATGGACATCACATTCTCCTCGGTTGCTATCTGCAACATTGTGAAGAACTGGTATGTCTCTTCCGTGTCTTCCTTCTCTGACCAAAGATATATGATTTTTCATTAAAAACGGGTAATAGATGAACTAGTGCTTTTCAGGAACCACAGAAAGACCGATTGGAATGGGTATAAGGTCGAGCTGGCGGCAAATGAGACACCAGGAAGGTGAGTTTTTTACCTAGATATTGATCCAGCAGCCTCTAATTTACAGGAGGCTATCCTGGATTTTTACCACAATAACTGCCCCCTTTAGTCGAGGTCGAGACAGCAATGCACAAGTTGGTGGTCTCGTGATCTCGAAGAGAAGCGGAGGTAAGTCAAGAACCTTTTCAAGAGACGTAAACGCTTTGGTAATTGGACTGAATATCTAGAAGCTCTCTCTGACTACAAAAGCGCAATTCTTAGGGCAACGTGGAAATCCTGGAAAGCTTCCTGACAGGACATCAACAACCAAGCACAGGCAGCCAGACTTCACAAAGTCCTAGCTGACCACCGAATTCAAGCCGCAGAGACCTTAGAAAAACCTACGGGAGGATTCACATCTTCAGCCCGGGAAACACTCGATCTCCTTTTCGGGTGTCATTTCCCAGAGTGTATTGCTATTCATAGTACCAATACTATAGTGCCAACTCTGAGACAGCGTAACACAAAACAATAAAAAATTATAGTGCAGTAGTATGGCTGTATTGCCGTATGGCTCATATTAATTTAGATTTATGTGTACTCAACTTTGGCACGGTTGTGTACATTAATTCTGTAGCCCCATCCTGGCCCGGGTTTTTCTCCTTTTTTCCTTCGGGTAGAGGCGGATTTCTTATACAGGTTCTCTGGGCTTTGTCTAGGGGCGTGTTTATTGTAACAATAAATCGTGAATTTAGTGTTTTTTCAACTCTTATGATTTTTAAACACTATACTCAGAATAATCNTACATGTAAATTTACAAACATATTTGCGTTAAATTACAAACATATTGACATTATATATGTATTATAACTCGCAGCTAACTTTTTATCTTATCTAGGAACTTTTGCTGAAATTTTTGAATCTGCCTCTGCCTTAGGGTCCTTGATCGGAATTGATACGATGGTCCCTTGCTTGCTTCCGGAGAGTAAATTAGTTTATTGTCCTCCACGTGGTCATACGCAGTATGTACTGTTTTTTGACAATAAATTTATATAGTTCAGTGGTAGCTTTCGCATCTTCAGAGGAGAAGGACCGTGGATCGAATACTGGCGCTATCGGGTACTTGAAGACGGACGTCGTAAAGAAAGAACGTTTGCTGTACACCTGTGTTTAAACAAGGTAAGACCATGGAATTGTAATAAAAATATCGTCGAGGAAGTAGTACAGAGAAGAAAGCATGCAGATGAGTCGACGTCGACTCACGTCGAATCAATATTAAATGCTTACTGGTTGGCAACATCCTGTATTATAGGTTCCCTTTTCTTATCTTGTAGATTAGCTACAAAAGCTTCGAGAGCTAAAATGGTGTACGCTGTGGTACAAAACGACAAAAATTCACGTCATAGCAGACGAATGTTATTTAAACTACATATCCATCGTTTAAATACCCATCGCTGTGGTACAAAACGACAAAAATTCACGTCATAGCTCTGCGAGCTCATGTATTGACTGTCCGGCTGGCAGCCAATACATTAGTTACCCCAGCTCAGGTATTTTTGCCGTGTGGTATGTTGGTGCTCTTCTGTGGGCATCCTCGGAGCCAGAGGCAGACAGCAGTCAAGATGATAGAGGGAGGTGGGCATCTAGGGAAGTGCTAAAGCAGCCAGTTAGACCCAAACTGAATAGCGCTACGGGCGAGAGGGAAGTGATACAGAAGACAGTTTGGGTTATCTGAATAGCAGAAAGGGTGAGAGATGGAACCTCACAGCAGCCAGTATGGGTCAAACTGAATAGGGCGGACGGAAGGAGGAGCCTCGTCCCGTAGTCGTACGTCGGAACTCCATTGGCGAAACGGCCCTGCCTCCAAGCCTCGAGGAGTTTAAATACCCATCGGAGGCTGCGATGATCCTGAGGATTTACCATATCCTGAGAGTATGGCCGATCCCGCTTCATTTCCTTCTTTTGATTTCTTAATCAATTGGGTCCTCTCCAGCAAGTTCCCAAAGAGTCTCGTTTCTTTTTTTTCGCAGTTATGTCAAATCTCGGAGAGAGCTGGGCTTCAAATAAATAAAGCTAAAACAAAGGATATACGTATTCACGCAAGATCCCACTACCCATTGACAGTACATAGTCAACGCATTGAATATGTGAACTATTTCACTTATCTCGGAAGCAAAATAACCAAACAAGGATGAACACTGGAAGATGTTACATATACAATTGGAAAAATTAATGCAGTGTTTGTCCTGATGTTTGCAGTATCGGGATATAGATTCATCTCAATGAAAACAAAACAAGAATCTTCTAAAAACTAGTTATACCGGTTCTTTTGTACGGAGCAGAAACCTGGGCCATAAACAACGAAACCATAATGAAACTAAACCTTTTGTTAATAGAGGTTTCAGAAAGATTTTCAACATCCATTGGCCTCAGGCAATAAGAAACTTTACATAATATACAATAGAGTCAGTGTAATCGTTAAAAAAAATCTGACAACTCATGGGGTTGTATCTCGGCACCTATTCGTCGTATGAGCATGAAATTATACTGCTTTTGTAGGAAATTTAGTATACTTTACATTTGTTTCTTACAAATTTTGTTGTAGGGGTCGTCGTTTAATAATAATTTAGCAATGTTTGTCATAAATTGACAAATTTAAAAATTTTTGGAAAAAATATTCATTTTTTAAAACTGTATATCTCAAAAACTATTTCATTTACAAAGATTGTTTAATAACCTTTCTTTTAGAAATTTACTCTAGTACAAAAAAGGTTTGTATAATATTTTCTGAGAAATCGTTAGGGAGGTATTTCAATAAATCAAAGATGGCGTCGAAAGTTTTTCCTGCACCAGATGGCGCGCAATAACACGCCGAGGTCGAAATCCTGGATTTTAAGTTAGGACCCTAGCACAAATAACATACCAAAAATACGACCTTTTGCAAGGTACAATGTATATTTTTACTGGACTTCTTAAATGTAAGACAGTATAAGCCTTACGGGAATGCTGTGCACAAAATGTACATCCACTGCACACGGCACTCAGGAATGCTACTGACACTGAGTTTAATCCTTCTCTTCGCCTGATAACGAATTGTAGTGGTGACAGTGGCGGTGGAGTTTTTTAATTTGGTTTGCCATTTTTTTAAATATCGCCACGCAAGGCGGGAAGAAACCTTTAACGATATTTTTCTTTATTATTCCGGTTCCGAAATATTTTATTTTTTATTTTCTTCGAATCTACGGCCATTATGATCATTCTGCTCTATCTTCTTCCCTCCGCGATTAATTGTAAGTTGAGAGTCTGTTAGGAGCTTTGCACATCCTAATGCATGAAACCTAGTTTCAGTAAAACCCTTTTCTTACAACATAATTTTGTTTTGTGAATAAAGTTGATATTAAATTCGTAGTTTTACAGACCACAATAATATTCTCACGTACACCAGCAGAGTATTTCTGAATCTTGTCTCAAGGTTCCAAAAAGTAACTACGATGTGCAACTTTTTGTAAAAGGTTAATTTGTAAGAAACTTTTAACTTTAATCAGTTAGTTTTTCTAGATATTAACCTTTAATCACTTACTCTTGAAATAATTAACTTTTCACTTTTAATATTAATTTGGTTTTTGAAGTGTTAAGTGTTGCAATTATTGATGATTGGGTCAGCGGTGGTTATTAAGGGACCAAGAATATGGGGCTTTGCAAAAACTTACTCTAGATGACTGAGGTTTTTGCGACAGAACTGTTCTTCTTCAATATAATATATTATCCATACTAATATATAAATGTGTGATATGAAAGCTAGTATGTCCGTTGCTACTTGATCACGACTAAATCACTGAACTGATTGAGATGAGGCTAATTTTTACTTCTAAAATGTGTTATAAGAAAAATAAAAATGTTTTTTTACAATAAAAGTTGACAAAATCGAGGAAAAAGAGAGTTATATTTGCTTACGCTGCCTAAACGGGTAGAGATAGGTGGCAACTATGAATCAATTTAAGAGAGTAATTTGAGAAGACAAAAATCAATCATCATTAAAGTTAATGGATTATTAGTTGTATGTATTTAAAAAAGTAAAAAAAGTCTTTAAATTGTAAAATTTCGGCGTGTAGTTTAGATTTTACAAAAACTTTAACGATATGGAGCAGCCATGAAATTTCTTCAGCGGTGCGGCTCTAGCGGGATGGTGTAATGTATAGTTAATACAAGTTTTGTTATATTAACTATTTTATTTATATTATTTAATAACTTGTAGTTATAATAACTGATATTATTTAATATAAGTTTTGTATTAAATTGGTATTATTATGAACTTGAAAAATTAGAATGCTCTACCTAATTTTAAAAACCAGTGAGTGAAAGTATTTTTATTTTGCAATATAGATCGATTTTATTTTTCCTGAGTAAAAGAAGTCCTGAAGATTAGAAAAATCCCAAGCAGTGCTGAGTAGTATAGATATAATGTGATATTTAAGTCAATTTGGTATCCAATACTCTATGTAATATATGGTGTAGATAAAATATCCAAAGACATTTGACCTAATTATTATTTTAAAATAAATATTTATGGGAAAGAAAGAAATATAATTAAGGAAGTCAGTGCCTCTAATACTTTATTTCTAAATAAAGCAATTTAATATATTCACCATAATGACAAATATTCATGTATTTATGGTGAAAATATATATAAATTTTTTTGTCCATCAAGTTATAACTAAGAAGTAAAGATATTTTTGTACAATACAATTTTTCTGCATAAATTAACATAAATGAGCAATAAATATTCCCTGATATGTATAGTATTAATTAGTAAGGCTTAATATTTATCATCAAATACAACAGATTTCTCTATATTTGATATTCTCTAAACAACATCGTATAAATAAATAAATTTGAAAAGCTCCAGAGGACTATTTCAGGAATACATTTGTAAACAATTATAGAGTGTCATGTTACATATTGTTCTAAAAATAATTCTTCATCCCCCTGTTCAATAAATAGGATTAACTTAATCAAATAGGCTACAATTCAACAAAATCAAACCCATATAATTTGGTTGTAAAGATTGCATTTTGATTCATTTGGCATGTAATGGTACATTATTCATATTTAGTTATGACAATTACATAAAATACAAGTAACAAAAAGAAATTAAAATTATGTAAACCTTAATTATAATTAATACTTTCAAATACAAATACCTTCTTTAATGAAATAAAGTAAATAAAATATGTTATTATGTTATATAATTGCAAGTAATAAGTGCAAATATTCATGAAATTCTGGTTATGGATCAGAAAGGTAACATTCTTCTAATATTTGTGTTACACAAAAATAACAACAAACTTTAACATTAAAAAGTAGTTACAAACATTATATAAAATGAAGTTCATAAAGATCTCTCTATAATGATTCCTCTAAGCGCAAATGTTGATCTTATTATTTAAAATTCCTGTATGTCTATAGTCTTTTATACAATTCTTTGAACAATATTTACAATAATATTTCAATGCACAGCAAATAGTCCTGTAAGACTTTGAGCTGAAATTGCAGAAATAGGAGACGAGGCAGATGAAATGGGAGTTAAATTACATATTGTTGCATTACTTCCTGGTGACGATGCGGATGAGAACACTGTCGATGCAGCAGGATAGCTAACTGTTTGTCGCCTCAACCATGGTAAAGCTGGCCGGGATGGTGCTAGCGGTGCAAGTTCAAAATTCAGAGGGAGGCTTGTTGCACCATCAGAAGGTCGTCGGAGTTGCACATAAACCTTTATTGATTCAGATATATCAAGCCGACTGTACCGAGGTGTCCGTAGACATATCGCAACCTGTTGGATAAATACATTGTATTAAGGAATATGCATTGCTGAAATTATGAAGCAGTTATTATAATATTTACAATTTCTTTTATTAGTTCTTCTGCAAGTAGTTTTCTACTTTAAACATATAATTAAATATTAAGTGAGTGATGTTCGCCATGCATTCCACTGATATTATCTCCTGGGATATATTTCATGAGCACTTGCTCAATTTTTGAACTGATTCGATGATGGTCATCAAGATGTGAGGGGATGTATGAATTTTTAAATAATTTTACTTTCTGATTCATGAGTAAGAAAGTGAACCCAAAGTATTTTTTCCCAAAGAGTTCTTACTCATATATCTTTGAGAATGTGATTTTAAAAACAACTTTAATGATGAGATACCAGAAAAACAACAATTTAGGTTCTTAATATAAATTTAAGAAAACTTTTGAAATTTAATATTTCTGTAATATGAATGAATTTTTAAAAATCTCATAATTCTATCATGAAATGAGATTAATCATAAAGATAATACACAAAAATATGATTTTAGTAGCAAAAACAGTCGAGGACCTAGTTTCTCTCAATCTTCACCTTCATTCAACATCAATTTTATGAGAAATTTTATAATGCATATGTGGCAGCACTAGTAGGGGTGTAAGAGTGAAATTTGAGGATTTCTTCATTCTGTTATTGATTCTTAAAGAAATGATACATTCTTAGAGAAAATAAAATGTTATTACTATGAAAACACCCCTTGTAAATAACAAAAACTGTACCTGTCTATGTACATGAGCAGGGGTGAAATCCCCCATTGATTCCCAGCATACGTTTCCCTCTGCATCCTGTTCGAAGAACCGTACCTCTATGTCATCTGAAATAAAGAATACAAAAATTACCTACTCTGTAATTTACCAAATCATATAATTGACAAGTCTGGGATATTGTCCATTAATAATAAATATATTATCTTGGAAGATTTTATTTGACAATAATATACTAGCTTTTCAATTTTCATAGTTCCAATGAGTTTCGCATTTCTTTGTTATTTATTTAATTTTCATTTATCAAAATTCTAATCTCTTTAGTCTGTCTAGACAGCTTGACTTCAATTATAGGAATATTTTATAATTCTTGATAACAAAATTTTGATTAAATTTTGTTAGAAATAAATTACAGACTGAAATCTGAAATAACAGATAAATATTAGGTAAACTGTAACTGGATGAATGAAAATCCCATACTTATTGGGTACAAGGGGTTCTGTGCTCAAAGTGTCAAAGTGGTTAAAGATTTACAACAGTTTAAAGACTTACTTTTCTACTCATGTAGAATTGAGAGAGTGAACTAAGGAGTCCCCCTTAAAGATACAGACTTCCAAAACTGCTATAAAACAAAATTACCAAAAGGAAAATATTGGTAACAATTCACTTATGTTTGTCCAGTAGACAATAAAGCAAATTAAATTGACAAGTTATCTCAGAGAAGCATATTTTTTCATAGGGAGTTCATAAATTTCTTCTTTTTTAGAACATATAAAATATGAGTAATGGGCTCCAAATGTTTCTTAAAGACAGGGCAACAACATTTCTGTCAACATCCCAGTAATCCCAAAGACCAGTAAATTTTTAAACAAGTAAATTGAATTCATACCAGGCATATTGTAATCAATTTTCATGGCAGTCATAAATAATCCATACCTTTAGCAACTTTTTCGCATAGTAGTATGATTTCTCGACCACCAGCAACACTAGCACTGCTGTCACTCATTTTGCAGATGACCAATTCAGAAGTGGCTTCTGAAACAGAGAAACATTTGAATGCAGGAACTAAATCAAGAAAATATTTTTAGGATCTTTTTGATAACTTGTGGTATGTATGTATGTATTTATTTCCCAAAAAGCAATACAATTGCAGCTACAAAGTGCATTGCCTCCCACAGAGATGATCATAGCCATCTGTGCGTGGGAGGGATAAATAAAATCAGAAATTAACACATTATTTTTCTGAGTTCCAGACTCAGCTAAACATACTATAATCTACGAATCTAGAACATTAAGCAATTTATACACAGATTTCTCAATGTAAATTGAAAAGATATATGTTTACGATAATATAGCATAAGATAAATAAAACAAAATAAGCCATAGGGGTGAGATGTCCAAAAACTTAACAACAGAAAACAAAAGCTATTTTTAAATTATTATCAGGCAATTGCTTCCCTCAGTAATTTCCTCAATTTAGCCTTATTTCCATTAAGGGTTTTTAAGGTATTATTTTTAAGACTACCAAAAGTCTTCATTGCAACGTAAATACTACTTTTTTTAAATACTTCCTTGTTGACCCCAGGCAAAGTACATTTATACCTAGTAACAGATGAAGAGGAAACAAATTCATGTTTCAAAAATTGATAGTGGTGAACAACCGAATTCAGAATGAAATTATTTCTAAGGTCTAACGGATTAAAAGAGTCACCACCAAGTTTTCTGTGAAATTTACCAATAGAATTAACCAAAGGAGTAATAGTATTTGTATAGGCACCACCCCAGGCCAATATCCCATAATTAGCAGTGCTATGTACAAAAGCAAAATATAACATTCGTAGAGTTTTTTTACTCAAGTGTTTGAGCCTATAAAATATATAATGAAAATAACGTAATCTTTTTACAAGTTTATTTATGTGGGAGTCCCACTTCAGATTGCAGTCTAGGGTAACACCTAGATAGGTAACTTCAGTAACTCTTTTGATTTCAACCCCACCAATCATTGTTCGAGAGACTTCAGGATAGCTGAGTTTGTTGCAGCCAAACAGCATGTATACAGTTTTATCAAAGTTAATGGTCAGACGATTTTGTTCAAACCATTCACTAATTCTTTTTAGTCTCAATTCCATTACCCGAGCTGCATTCTCCCAGCCATCCTCGATAGCCAAGACCACTGTATCGTCAGCATAGGCAATTATATTATTTGTTTGTTTTAGCAGATCATTAATATACAAAATGAATAGCAGGGGTCCCAGAATAGAACCCTGGGGGACCCCCACTGAAACAATTTCATCATTACTAAAGACATTATCTATTTTGACACACTGCCTTCTACCATTTAAATAGCTTTTTAATAAATCATAAATAGGCCCTCTAAAGCCATAACTGTATAATCTACTCAATAAAATATCGTGATTCACAGTATCAAATGCCTTTCTAAGGTCTATAAATGTTGCTGTCACGGCCATATCATTATTTAGTCCAGTATATATTTCATTAGTTAATTTAGCTAAGGCATCAGTGGTTCCTAAGTTTTTTAGAAACCCAAATTGATCTGGAGATATAATTTTATATTTATCCAAGAAAGAGTACATTCTATCAAAGATTAATCTTTCAAAAATTTTTGCAATATTGGAGATAAGAGAGATTGGTCTATAATTTGAACAATCTAACTTATCCCCCTTACCCTTATAAACTGGTACAATCACACCTTTCTTTAAAGCGGATGGCCAGATTCCCAATTCTATACACAAATTAAATATATGTACTAGAAGAGGAGAAAGAAGATCTGCAGTGCATTTAAGCACCTTAGTGCAGATCCCATCATGGCCCCCACCTTTATTTTTCATTTTACTGATAACCAAAGAAATCTCTCGCACCTGAATCGGTAGAAGTAAAAAGGAGTTGAGTACTTCATCAATAATTAGCAAATCCCTATGACAAATTGACCCGTTGTGTATTTCAGATCCCAGATTAGTCCCAATATTGGCAAAGTAACCGTTGAAGGCATTTGACACTGCTTGAGGCTCCTGATGAGTAGTTCCATTTAATTTAATCTCAGTAATTTTAGAATGCTTACCACTGGACCTACCCAGTTTCCTGTTAACATCATCCCAAAACTTTTTTGGATTCATACTGTCCATTTCAAATTTTTTATTTTCACTGATATTTTTAGAAATTTGAATCAATTTATTCAACAACTTATTATATTTTTTAAAATAACCTTCCAACTCCTTATCATTATCTGACAATCTAAGTTCAGTAAGTAAAAATTCTCGATATTTAATAGATGTAAATATGCCACTTGTAATGTATTCTTTCCTAATTTTATTTTTCTTTCTATCAGTAGCTTTAGTAGATGATGCAATCAGGGAACTTAATCTGTTTATGAGAACATTAGTGACAGATTCAGGGTCATCATAAGTCAACAAGTCCTCCCAACTACATTTTGAAGCAGCGTTTCTCAGTTTCACATAATCTATAAATTGAACTCTTTTATTATTATTTCTAATTCTTGTATTTGGGAAATCCAAGAACAATGAATAATGATCTGCTATAGTGAATTCATGTACTAAGGCCTTACATACTAGTCTAGACTTACAATAAAAATTATCGATACAGGTACCACTCCCAGCATTAGGTCTTGTAATTCCATATACTTGCGGTAGATATCCCATTCTCAAAAACGTAGTCAGGAATTTATCTTCTATTTCAGTTGTCCTGAATAAATTTATGTTAAAGTCTCCAGCAATCACGTGATTGGTAAACCCCTTAGTATCTAATAAAAACCTCTCACAGTCTTGCGTGAATTGTACTTTAGAGATGCTGGCACATCTATATACACCAGAGATGTATATCTTTTCTTGATCCTGCTTAATAGTTACAGTTAAAAAAGTTGTTGATCCTATTGTTACCCTAAATCCTTGAGCACCAAAACCTTCCTTAACATATATGACTACCCCATCAGCCTTATTCAAAACACTATTATTGTAGAACACTTCATACCCCTGGATATTATTTAGAGTCAATTCTGGTTGTGTCCATGTTTCCGTAACAATGATTATTTGTGGCACAGGCGTAATTAGTTGAAGGTAAGCCTCTAGGAGAACCCCATTTCTCGCCAAACTTCTAATGTTCACTAGGAGTAACAAGATATCTTTATGAGTTGTATATTTATATAACTCAGAACTGTTTGTGAATCTGAGTTCTTCACTGATAGCACACTCTTCAAGTAAAAAGACTGATTTATCATTCATATAGTGATTAAAATCAGATGATTCATTATCAGCATGGTCTGAATAGTCAATCTCTTTTTCCTCCATCAGTTGGAGTAATAAATCCTGGCCCAGATTCATAATCAGTACTTCTGATTCTAATGGCTTTTAGTTTCATGTACACAGAACATTTTTGAAACTCGTGACTAGCATGATTTATGTCATACTTTGTTTTGTGAAACTTATTTGAGTATTCACAATTTGTACATTTGGGGATATTTACATTTGGGGATTTGTACATTTGGTGTTTCAAGAAAAGTTATTTGGTTTCTATGTAGGCATATAAAATAACTTCAGGCATGCCAATAAGGTTCCATTTTAAAATTCTATCTCATAGATAAATAAATAGATCAATAAATGATTTATTGTCAAAAAATCAGTTAAAAACTCCATATGACCACATTGAGGACAATTGGGCTAGGATGCCATGGCAGACAATGAGTACTACTTAGAGAAAGATAGAGAGATTTACTTACTCTTATCATAAACTGGATCAGACACAACAGGATCCAATGGGATGGTGAATTTTCCTTTCACTTCACCTTCTAAAAAAATTTGAAAGCATAATCTAACTGAATTGAGGTCAATTATAGAAGGGTTCTTCCGATGTTCAAAACCAGCTAAAAACAAAAACAAAATAATAATAATTATTACTATTATTATTTTTCCTCCCTCATAGTTTTAGTGTAAATTTAAAGAATGAATGAAATAAAACTATTTGTGGAATGCTTTTCATGTTTTCTTCATCAGAACATATTTTTAATTAAAACAAAACTCTAAACAAACTGAATAAGATCTAAATGTTAAATAGTCAACCAATTTATGATGTTAATGTATTTAAATAAGATAAGTAGAGATGACAATCCAACTTACTATGGAAAGGATCAATCCTCAAGCGCTCTCTCTCTTTCAGAGCAACCTCTACATCTTTACGCTTAACACATTGCACACCTAAATGTGGTAGTGCTAATCTGGATCCTGAGAGTGCAGCAATACACACACCTTCATGACATGCCAATCCAGCTACGTCACCACGCCCTCCCACAACTGCATGTGGATGTGGGCGGTAGGGTGGATCTCGTGTTACACAAGACACAACAGCCACTGCCCGTGTATTGTCAGGTAATCCTATGACCTTTGAAGGGATAATTTATTACATTAACAACCAGTTTCTTAATCTGATGAAAAAATGTGTCAGTGTTAAGAGTTGACTCTTTCTTAAGTCAATATTTAAAGAAAGTTAGAGTTCTTTTTCTTTGAATGACAAAATTTTGCATTAAAGCTTACTTCATATATTTTAAAAACCTTTTTGCATTTCTAGAAACCTATGTTGGAGGTTTTGTTACATCATTCCATATCTCTTTCAAGAAAGAAATTATCTCAAGAAATTCATGTACCTCTATTTCAGGAACTGTTCGGGCCCCTGGTGTGCTATGTACACCTGGGAGACTGCCTGCCGAACGCCCTTCACATGCATAACGAAAACGCAGTGCACGTGGTGCTGGCTGTTCTACAACGCGTACAGTAGGTTGAGGTGCCACTACTGTAAGAGACTCAGATACAGCTTCTCCGTGTAGAACTTCCACTGAAAGAAGTAATATTTTCTCTTAAAAAATATGTATTTGTTCTATGCAAGAGTGAGAGATAAAAGGAAACTTTCCAGTTAAATAGAATTACATAAAAGAAATGTCACAGATTTGTACATTCTCCTTCTAATAAAATCATAATGTCTTATTGACAGAGCTTCCTAAGTATGTACTAGGATTCATTAAATATTCAATGTATGATGCAAATATAAATATCACTGTCTACTAAAATACTAAAATGACATTTTTTAATCTGTTAGTTGCCACTTGGATGAAAAATTAATAACTTACACACATCACAGATTCTCAATTCTGTGTCATCGCAACCTCCTTGGATTTCCATATCCATATTAGTACTCTAGAAAATATTCCTGCAAAACAAGTCATATTAAAATAAAATCATAAAGTTCAAATATTTTGTCAAATGTAATTTGGATAATTAAATGAAAAAAGTAACTTCAATGTGATGTTGGTAGTTAAAGTTATATACACATTTCCTTTCAAATTATGTTATTAAACTGATTAATATATTTTCTCTCAACAAAATGAAAAAAAAGTTAGTATTCAGATTATCTTATTTCAACTTCTTTGAATAAAGAAAGAGTTTCCCATCTCAATGATGAAGAAGTAACAATTAATTTTTAAACACAGTAAAATAAAGTAAATTTACCATAAAAATACATATTGTTATATTAAAAAGTGATTCATTCAACACCTGTTAGAAATACATTTGATAAAACAAAATATTTTAGAGAGTTGTTCATTAAAAAAAGAGAAACTTCATACAATCAACTACATTCAATTGAAATTATCTTACTGTGCTCAGTAAAATAAGCTAATTTTGATGCATTTATGTCTTCATTTAATACTTGCAGGTATTTATACATCACAAATAAGAAGATGATAAAAAAATAATCATTCAGCATAAAACTTATGATAAGACAACATACCGGTCTGTGGAGAATTAGTTCAAGTCCTTCCAGGATTATGAAACTCCCGTGTTTCCCGCGCTCACGTCGTCACTCCTGTCCAGTCGGAGCGTGACCAATGCTCGATCGTTTGCGTACCTTCGCCTGGCTCTCACTGTGGCCACCGGCGGCACTCGCAGTCCTTTACAGCGCCTTCCCCTTCCCCTCAGCACAACCTCATTTTGATGGTGGGGAGACATCGCGCGCCGGGCGCCGGCGCCTCGGGGAGCCGCCCACACACTTGTCGACCACTACGCGGTCCAGCGCAGCCTCAGTAGCGCTTTTCTACTCAGCAACCACGTGTCCCCACTGCCTCCCCCAGCCATCGCCAGACATGTTGTTGCGCAATAGAAGGGAACGCTCTAACACCAATACATGAATTGACAGTGTTTTATATCCTTCCCTAGAGGTGACTGTGCAGTTGTCGCCCTTTCATCTGTACAAGTAAAAAATTTATTCCCTCCAATATAATATGTACTACCTATATAATATGTGCTCGAACAAAAATTTAGTGCAACCTAGAAATTTGTGCAACCTAGTTTATGTAATCCGACAATTACTCATTTCCGTGAGTTGCTCATTCATTGAAGAAGAGAGTATGTAGTGTAAGCACTGTGAAACTCGATATGCTTAATTTATTGCTTCATATTACTTGGGGGGAAATGAAAGATTCCTTTTTCCTCTGTCAGTGAGAAGGAAGACTCATAAATGATGAATAATATTTTTGATGTAACATTAAAGTTTTAATTGTAAAAGTGGCATACGAAACAATGATAGGGTCATTCGAAACTCCATAACAAAGAGATCATCGAATTTTCTAATTCGAATTATAAATTTCTAGAAAATTACTTGTAGTCTTGAAATATTTTTATGGGCATAAATTCAAAAAATTTATTCATATTCGTTCATTAGAATGTTTTAAAACTATTTGTTGATCTTCAAAATTGCCGTTACATGGTACAGATGCCTTACGTTCTTGTTAGGCACTCGACAAACTGACAGTTGTAGATCAATTCACTTGATTTGGAAACCAATGTCGTCCGGTTAGACTAACCCGCGCCACAGTCATGTATGACGTGACTCATCGGGGCTGCTCATCAATTGCATAACAACTAACACAAATTGTTTCTAGATTTGAAACAGTTTTCTAACACTTATCTTTGTATTGTTATTTAAGACAAAATAAACTAAAGGATTCATGTAATAAGAGCGTAAATAATTTGAAAACTGAGAAAAATTAATCACACGAAATGTCCTTCGACAAGTTCTGCAAATTATATTTAAGAAAGCTAAAATGTCTCAAGATTTTCTTAATTAGAAGCTCGTAAGTATATTAAAGTAAGAAAATATTTAAAAGATGCACTCATGAATCAACGGAAAGTTACGATATAGTCCTCCATTTACCCAGGAGGAACTGGAGAAATTATTTTAGAATTAATGTTACAGAAGATGCAATTAAGACGGAAGGTGTGGGTATGATTTTAGATTTGACCAATTCAAATATATTGACCATCTATTGAAATGCATTTAGTCATCGATTATTACTATGGATCAGATTACATAAATATAACATTTTCATTATATTTGCATGTATGGATTGACAATGAATAGGGAGAGTTTCTAAAAACTTTACATTAAATTTCTTACTACGAAATTTTGCGCGGGGGAGAACAGGTAAAGAATAAATTTATTTGTTACATGAAGCATGGTTGATAATCATGATATTGAGAGACGTAGTAGTTTCACGTACATAAAAACTTGGAAAAATCGTGTATGGTATAAAAAACTGTAAGATAAAAGCAGTTTTTTGATGCGCATTCACGTGGTTTACGAATGTTGTGGGTGTATTGGGTGACAAGACTGGTGAATGACGTGGATAAACATTATGGGACACACCCAGGGTTATACACGGTTGTGTTCAATTAGAGAGTATCAGAGGGACGGGGTTCATGTCATAATTTGTTTTCATTTAATAATCTGTGGAGAATAGTTTTCTTGTAGACAGAGGTACTTAGTTCAGAAGAGCTTCAGAGGTACTTAGTTCAGAGGTACTTAGTTCGAGGCTATGATCTGAAATAAATCTTCGATAATGGGTTTGATTTTGGTAATAACAGGAAAAAAGTTGTAGAAATTTTGAAAATAGAGGGGTTGGGTATGATTGGGTTAAGGGACAATTCTTTTCTTCAATAAAAGTTTTGCAAAGCTAGATGGCAAAATTATTTCATTCGATCAATCACAAGAATCGAGGAGATTAGTCAGAGTATAATGTAGATAATAATAAATTATGAGATCTGATAATATATTATGGCGTTCCACCTAAATATTAGAAAGCATAGAACATTGCACGGTAAAATGTGTGAATAAACCGTATTAGTTATGATTACCTACCATTTCAGGGGGAAATTGTAGAAAATAGAGTATAAATTATAGAAAATATTGTTTGCTTTCAATATTTACAAAACTTAGTCAATATTGCTAGTTCAACAAAGGAAAAATTGTAATTTAATATACCGAGTATGTTTCAAGAGGAGTACACGATTTGGCAATAACAGAGACGCACTTTCTCTCTTCTGGACAAACAGTTGTAATGAATCTTGTTTGATGATGATATCCTAAAAGCAATTTGACAAATACCTAATATGCCAGATAATCCCAATGCTTATAAAAGTTCGAAAGAGTTAAAAAGATGACCGAGACAAAAGAATTACCAAGACCGAAACTCTTATTGGATGTTGGAAGAGACGTGTGATGTTATTTTTATAAGAGATCCAGAGGTCTTGGAAGGTCAATGGTTCTCGCCCTCGTACTCAGTGCCACTGACACACATTACTGCCAACAACTCGGACCCTCACGCGACTCAGGGGCGCCATGGACCGCACGCACTCGCTGCACACCCCAAGGCTACACTCACGCACTCATAAACCATCATTGCTTCTTCGAGTTCATTACATAAAACATGAAATACCTAAAAAAAACTATTCAAGGACATTTAACTATTCTGTAAGGGAAAAATACGATCATAGAAACTAACTACTTCATTAATTACCAAATTTAATTGATACTTTTTGTTCTATTTATGATCATCTCTACAGTGCGCTACAATACTCATAGTGATGGTTTTACTTATTCTGTTCATTTGAATAGTGATCAAATTACAAAATTGTATTTAACTAATTTCAAAATAAACATCTATAATGAATTTTATCCAACAAAGCTATTGTTAAAGATAAATTCTTCAACTTCTACTCTATGCCATTCGTGACACAAATTTTGATAGGTAGTAAATTCGATTCTTAAAAGAAGAAATGAGAATATAAATGAACTTTATAAAAATAATTACACTTGCCATACTGAATGAAAATGGAAAAACGCAGAACACGCTATTCAAGAACATACGATTTATTCTGAACATAAACCATGCGAATAGTGGATGAAAATTGAACTCTTAAGAGTACAGTTCTAGGTGAGCACACGATTTCTTGCAACTTTGACGAAATACTTCTTGCTTCCTAATGTAATAAATTTAACACTAGCCCCACTTGACTGTTAATTTTTCTTAATTAGGATTGTTTTAAAACATTGTTTACAAGTAAATCAAACGTAAGAAAATTTCCAAAAATACATTTTATTCATTTGAAATAATATGAGTGCACCTTATTTCTTTGATTTCTCATGAACTTTCTTACTCAAACATTTTGAGAAGAAAATACTGTAATTTGAGCAAGAGAAAATATCAAACACAAATATATTTAATGTAAATATCACTTGCTTTAATTTCTTTGCCAAACATCTTATGCCTTATAATTATGTCATTAATGTGACTTTACTTCCTATAAATAACATCAAGTTATTTTATTCTCTGAAATTTTACCGCAAATATATTAGATTGTGGTAATTATATAAGAAAGAGGGAAATATAAACCATTACCAATAACAATTGGCATTTTTCTGGATTGTTTTTCATACCATCTGTCATTTTATGCTTCGTATACATCGGTTTAGTCTGTACGTAATTCACAAATATTTTAATGAAAATAATTCCCTATAAATCGAGCAAAAATGTTGCAAACATATCTTTGCGAAAGTGTCATTATCATCCCATTCAACTATCTTAATTCCAGGAAATTAAGTTCAAAAATAATTCACAAAATCTCAATCAACTCCACCGATTATACAGATGAAAAATTATTCATTTATGTATTAAACGTATATTTCTAACGATAATATTACAACAATTGTTTTTTCCTCCTCCAAAAAGTTTGCTGCCTTTTTTAGGATGTTCATTACGAAGGGGGATAGTCATGCATTTGTTTCCGCTCTGCTGAGTCAGAGGCGCGCGTGGCGCGGGCAACGTTGAATCGTCGTTGGAAGGGCTTTGAGGCAGAGTGAGACCTGGAGGCGCCACAGCACGCAGGGGCACGATGCAACCCGGCGTACGCGCAGGATACACGGCGCCGTAAGGGGCAAGCCCCAACGCCGCCATCATATTTTATAGCACCTAGTAACATTGTCGCTTTAGGAATCTCTTCTCCATTTATTCTAACTTGTCTCCGAAGTTTATAACGCGAGACCTAGGGATGTAACGTGGCGAGCACTGAACCCAAGTATTGAAACAAAATACATTTTACAAGAGGACTAAGATTTTTGTTGTGAAGTAGGTTTCTACATGTTCACCATACGAAACGAAGAGCATTCATATCATATTAATAGTGGGATTGTGGCAAGCATCTTTCCCACTTACTCACTTTTACTTATTTTGATTGCTTGCCTGTTTCTTTCATGTCGGTCCGAATAGATCCGTATCCAAATTTTGGTATTATATCTACAATAATCATACTTAGTCTTCTAATGTCTGTAACTAAATTTAAAGAAAAAAAACATCAGTTCGCCATTTGGATTAATGCCACAATGTTAACGACAAATTACATTGTTGTGAACATAACTTTTATGGTTGGTACGTTAAAAGTGTTGGAAAATTATCATGTCTTAAGCAAGCGCCAACTTGGAAAACCTTTGTCCCAATACTTCCTAATTCTCGTAGTATTTCTGTAAGGGAAAAACACAATCATAGAAACTAAAGTAGAACAGGTTTTTAGACTCCTTTTTAAAAATATTCTAAAAGGAATTTTCAGGGGAAAAGTCATATATTTATTTACATCTCTACTTCATAAAAGGGAAAGTGAAAGACATTGTTCCACCTCGTGAGTTGCCTCATGAGTTGGATTACACATTATCAGCTATTGTATGCCGTAAAGTACTTATAACAAGCTAAAAATAGCGCATCATCACAAATCTCTAGCCATTGATATTCATGTTTAATGCTTTAATACCCTTTTAATCAATGAACGATGATTTCCAGAACTTTGTGTATGTTCTCCACTGGATATCGCGGAGTCCAGTTGCGATTTGCCTGTCAGAAAATGTGAGGATGAAATGGAGAATAGAACTATCAATAGTTATATGTAGTTACTCCTCTCTGTTAAATTGAAATAGTGTGAGATTAGAGAAGGGAAATGTTAATTATTCAACTAATCAGGTAGTCAAAACCATTAATTACATTATTTTCTGTGGGACAGGCGATAAACTTCTTTTACTAGCTATGGGGTGTCCGAAGAAAGGTAAAGTATGATATTTGTATATAAACATGGATAGGCCAAGATTTCATCTACCAAATTTTACCTAGGGCGGGGATCTGCAAAAACTATCCCACGCAACCATGATTTATGAACGGAAAGAACAAGATGAAGACGCTAGGTAGATCGTTGCCAGTTCTGTCAGCTTCTGGTGCCTACGCCTACACTTGTTCCATCGCCCTCGTCAGTGCGTCGCCGTCGCTTCCGCCGCCGCCAAAGCGTCGCGGCGCCATCGGCCAACCGTCTCGAGGGCGCCGGTGATGCGAAGGGTGGCGTGGTCGTTAGTGGGCCTAGGGGAGCACCTGCACGCACATAAGGGTTCCGCTGCCCCATTTATTCTGTTCAGCGTTATTCCACGTTTGAGTAAGGCAAGGGTTGCTTTGTCGAGCGATTTCCATGCGAAGTAACGGTCTGATCTGCCATGTTATCATTTAACTATATCATGTCATTACATTCCAAGAAACATTAATCAAATTATTATCAGGATATACAAAAAAATAAGAACAACTATAAGTATGAAATGAAGTACCTCTAAGGACACCAGCAGGATCCAGAAAGACATTTGTTCCGGAGGCATAAGAATTAAAAAAAAAACGAAGTTGTTGAGATTTCTTCTATCGATTAATATTTATCCTTCTTTTTCAGATTTATTTCAGACAGGAAAAGCTAAAAAAATTACTTTAATTCAAATAAGTACAGACACGATATTGTCCCAAGACTGAAATCCGAAAATGGCGGATCAGTCAGTATTACACGCTAAACCAAAAACATTCGCTTCATAACATAAGACAGTATTCGGTATCAAACATGGCCACGCCACGGACGCGTATGCCTGTAGTATTCCATTGGGCGTTCACCTACAGGTCGTGACTTTTGACTGGTCTGTAGAATGTTTTACGCTGATGCCAGTGAGGCTCTTCGCTTAAGCATTCCTACTTGATGACTATAAAATTAAAACAGACCTATTTCCCTTCAGTGCGTGCACCGCTCTATGGAATCTCGATAGAGTCAGCTGAGTAAAATAAAACGAATCTGGACTATTTGACACACATTCTTGAAGACCTTATGCTGTAAAACAAGAACAACAAATGAACGCTATTTCTTTCCAAAACAAATAAAAACACTGAATACAAACTTCCAGTATATATGAATTCAAACACAGCGTTTAAAATTGTTGTGTCTGGTTGAGTGACATATTGTTTTAGTAAAGACATTGGAGGCTCATACTTCAACAACATTCGTTTCAATTAAGCAGTTTTGAAACAGATTTAAAAAATAAACTTGCTTGTAGAGGTACAGAAATAGCTCAAATTTGACAAATGTTCATTTTTTACGACTATAAAACATTTTCCTGACGTGATAAAGAAATACAAATATAATTTTTGTAATCAGTATGCACAAAATATTATTCAACACTAAAGATCTTACAAACTTCAAAATGATGCTGCCTTGTGCAATTAAATTATTATCAATTAAAAACAACGGGTAAAACTAAGAAAATAATTAAAAATGTGCTTCTAAAGTTTCCATAAAATTAAAATTTTCTTATTTCATTGTTTCACCGAGATATTCGACTCAATATTATTACCTGCAAAGTATTGAAAAACGTTATTAACAACAAATCCTTAATTCAGAATAAATTAAAAGAAGGTAAATTTAATTTGAAACCAAGAGAGCATAATAATATGAATACGAAACGTGACAATAGAATACTAATTGGATAGGGTTAAGAACAATTTCACTCTTATCACTGTTTAAATATCACAACACAAATAAACGTTGAAAATGAGATAAGTTAACAGAAAGTCCTGTTCCAGAGCTAAGGAAAGGAGAAGGGACTTTTTTGGTGATGCCAATGGAAGAGAACAATGCTGAAGGGAAATGAATTATCATCTAATAGTACGCAGTTCTTAGTTTGCAATGAAAACTTTTTTTTTCCCTTTCGAGGTACAATAATTTTTGTACCTCGAAAGGAAAATACCACAACTCCACATGTTTTTATGTAGACTTATATGTATTCAACTTTGACGAAAATGTTGAGATTCTTTAAGAAATTATTAAAATATGCTTAACTTTTCTTCAGATTCAAGTATGAAAATTCCGAAAAATCAATGTAATTATGATAAATTACCTTTATTATGAAAGATGAACGAAATCACTTATAATAATCAAGGATGCGTTACGTCTCTTTTGTAATTCAAGATTTATTAATACTATTCTAGATGTATAATAAAAAGGACTACTTTCAAAGCATTAAAATTTTAAGCGAGTTGAAAAAAGATAGTGTTCAACGAAGTTCTAATGTTTTCAGAATAAATGTAGACACAAATAAACATGGAGGCCATGTGTGACCCACAGACCGTATGTTCTCCCCCACCCCTTGTGTAAAAACTTTATCATAAAAATAGAAGTAAAATGAAAATAATACAAGCCGTTACTAAATTTAATTACTACATTTAAAAAACTTTCAGACCTTGCTATCATGAGAAGAAAAATTTGATACAGAGTCAGTATTTCTCGTGAAATTTATTCTCATTGCTTGGTGCGAATTCAGTGATTCTGTTTTTACTTAATAAATTCGTATTATCAATATTGTTGAACGGGAGTTCATCACAGTTTCAGGCTCTCATATTGTCAATGACCCTTGTGAGCAGTCCTTGTCTCTATCGGTTCCATTTTTGTTTTGTTTTGAGAAGTCATGCTTTCCTTGTCGTAATGTGGAGGTCATTTCATGGTACTTAAATATGAAATCAACTGTAATATTCATTGACTAATTATGGAACGATTATTTTACTCACATTAAAAAAGTCTTTAAGTATATAGTCTTCTCTAATAAATGTACAAATGATTTTCTATTGCTTATTGTTCTAATATTCTCTGTGATAGGGAAAATTTATTTCAAAGAAAGTTTATTTCGATATTTTGTGCACTAACCCATTACTTCCTCATAATTATGAAACTAAACATAGGATTCGTGTCTTTCAATTAAAATATCTTAGATGAAAAATTTAACAGCCAGAATCCAAATCTTAAGCAGCATAAACAATGTAATGATACATTCCTACCCTTTTCTTCCTTTCCCCATTAACGAATGATGTATTCCCATTATATCCCGAGAGATCTGCAGATGAAAATATTCCTCGCACTGCCCTTCGCATCTCAGTCGGCGACCCCAACCCCATCACCTGAGCCACGCTGACTCATGCCTCGTCGCTTCCCCGCTCCCTGCAGTCACAGAGCCCGCGTACGCGCAGCAGATGACTCACCTTCATTGATCCCCGCTCCGTCATGGCGGCGCGACCAACAGCGGGGTGGGGAGCGATTCCGGGAAGCCGCGAGACCGGCCGCATGACTCATGCCGCTCCCGGGTACAGGCGCTGAAGGAGACGTTCTCTTCGTTGCGAATCGTTGCAGTCCGCAAAAAGGCAAATAAAAGGGGTTGGAATGTGATCACAACCTAATGGGTCGTTCCAAGAAATGAACGTGAAGATTCGCTTGTTTTCTATCTCTGCACAAGATGGAGAGGCACTTGAGAGTTGTAAAAACGGCTGACAAATGAGTGATACAAATAGTCGACACGGATGAATCATTCCAAGCTCTTTTCATAAAGAATGATATATTAGCAATATATAGACTAATTTCTTATTAAATTAAGTCACTAGAAACGGAAGCTTGGAAAACGAAGATAGATAATTAATTAACGAACATAACACGAAATCCATATATCATTAAATTCTACCCTAGTACCTGACCTCCTTATTACCATCGTTTAGGAGAAAGATAAAGAAATGTCACACATACAAAACAATATTTTATGAAAAATAATAACAAATTAAAAATGTTAATATTTTGTTCATTTGACTTCATGCATTCCAGGAAAAATAACGTTAAAACACCTTAAAAAATAACAGGATGTCCATAAATTACGCAAGAGATTTATGGAGGAGGGTTTAATAAAATTTTAGGAAGGTATCCTTACGGGGAATAATATAGTATTACGTAAGGTGTTTTTGTACTTAAAAATAATGTTCCAATACAAATTCAGTTCTACGTTAAATAAATATTACTTTTATGGTGTTTGAATTTCGGGCAAAGATAATGGTAAAACGTAAACGCGCAACTTCTCTTGATTCATTTCTTCGTACAGCGTTTGTATGTTTACTATCGTCGAGTTCGATTTCAAAGAAGGAAGGGTTGAAATATTAAAATTATTTTACAAAACAAATTAAAATTATTTAATGATAAATTTTATAAAATAGAAAGAAGATAAAAAGAATTTTTAATGAACAGATTACTTTTGAATTGATTGTAAACCTATAGGTGGAACATTTAATCATTATAAATTCGATGATAGTGATATTGATATTCATATTATTCATTTCATAGTTTTCTACACCTCTCCAGACCCGTAGCCAGAAGTTGATTCCGGAGGGGACCCAGACTTCTTGAAAAATTCTATTGATGTTTTCAGTAATTTGTTCTTAAAATAATATAAATTTTATATTTCACGACATTAATTAACAAACAGTATATTAGCAAAATTAATGAAAAACCCCTTTTATTACATGAAAATTTCGGGAGGAGCTCGGGTTCCCCTCGCCTGCAATGTACGTAAGAAATTGGGACGGGGATACTATTTTGAACATGTGGTTTATGTTCCGGGATTGGGAGTCTTTAAAAGATCGATTAACGAGAATAACACCATATTTATAGAAATGTGAGAGAGCAAGAAGAGCAAAAATTCAAACAAAATACTCAGCTAGCATTTCAATGTTCGTAAACTTTTCTGCCTTAATCAGGTACAAAAATAAATAATTGTGAGAATGCACTGTTGTTTAAATGACTTAGATATAAGTGATCTCAAATCGACTCCGCCGTTCGGAAACATTGTCCTTGTAACGTTCCTCAACTCGCGGTCGTATGCATCACTAAGAAATATTCTCAGTAAAGCGATAATATTACCACACTGTCTCTCGAACAGACGATGAAATAAATAATTCGAACATTCTATATAAAATACACTCGTGTGTTTTGAATGATAAAAGACTAAAATCCCAATGTAAATATCATATTTCAATACTATGTGATGTAATATAATTCTTGTTTATTTGTTTTATTAAAAGTCAAATAAGTTTTGTTCACACGGATTTCACTAACACAGGAATGACCTTAGCTTTTAGAAAGGTTAAAGGTTAAGAATCTACACTTGAAGTAATGGAGAAAATCGTAAAATTGGAATCTCTGAAAATGTTTTAAAAAATGAAAATTAAAAACCAATAATTTATTTAAATTCTACTCTAATTTATTTTTAAATTAACTGTAGTAATTTATTTAATAGTGGGAAATGAGTGAGGCATTCGTAGCCATCTTTGGATCTAGTGCCTCAGGTGCGCTGCGATATACTTCCAGTTTTTGCAGCGAAAGAGACTAGGAAATTAGCGTTGAGCAAATTCCTACTGTTGGGAGATCTCCGATGCAAAACTGCAGTTCAGCACATAAGTATCATGTGTCCCTTTTCTATTGCCATACTGTTCCAGAAACCAAAATGTCGAAACACGAAAGAATATGCATAAAATCTTTTAAGAAGATAGCCAGCCGTCGTCGTCGAACCGAAAGAAAGACCAATGTACAGTACAAGGTTCACACTAGACGTTCTGGGCGAATCTTTCTTTTAATGGTAAGAAATTCTTTGAAATGAATATTCTGCTTTATTTTTCTAAATACATAGATTTGTTGACATTTGGTGGCATATTTTTTCTACTAGTGATCATAACACAAAATAACATGTTTCTGTTGAGCTGCAAATATGGCATATTGCTATGATCTCCTTTAAGTACGTACTTTTAGATTAATGATTATTTAAAAACTCAAATTCGTCTTTTGACAATCAATCTATCACAAAGAACCAGACGAGAGGGCGTGTGAAGAGAATTATTATTAAGCTACATAATTTCAAATGTAAATTAATAAATGATTTTTAATTCATTTTGGGATGTATAAAATATAAATAGTTAGGTACAAATATAAATAAATATTAATAAGTTAGAAAAATAAAAATATTTCATTGGAAAGTGTTCTTCGGTAAGAAAATATTTCATTTTTTCTGGGCTAGAAATTATTCGATTTACTAATTTAGGGGCACAACCTCGCTACTTTCCAATTACAAAATTTTCCCCATCACCTCCTTACGGGAAAAAATTCTTTCGAAAAACAATTTCTTAATTTTTTTTCAAACAAAGATAAAAAGTAGTTGCTACATATAAAAATATCAATATGCTGTTCTATTTTTCTTATAAAGTTTCATCACGATATAAGCAATAGGTTTAATTTGGCAATTTTTAAGCGAGTCGCAAAGCAAAATGTGCGTAAAAATCATTATTTTTTGTTCTCACTTTAACAATAATTAAAAGTAATCTAAAAGTAATGACATTTTCTTTATATTTATGATGATCATATTTTAAGCTGTAAACTGTGGATCAAAGCTTCGTAGTGACACATATTTGAATCAGTTTCGAAAATTAGAAAAAGTTGGTGAAATTGGGGAATTGTGAGAATTTAAAATATCTGGGCCATTATTCCTACTGTTAGTATCCCAACGGTCGATAACCCGTTAATGCAACGAATCTTAA
Organism: Laupala kohalensis; assembly: GCA_002313205.1. NCBI lineage: Eukaryota > Metazoa > Arthropoda > Insecta > Orthoptera > Trigonidiidae > Laupala > Laupala kohalensis. The sequence continues at coordinate 460,021 of NNCF01126607.1, read as the reverse complement.
TATGATTTACGTGACCTCAAAGGTCCCCCTCCTATTTCAAGTTAAGAAATTAATAATTTTTAATGTCTTCGACTATTCCATTTTTTAAATTTTTTTAGAATTTACGTAATGACAGTTTTAAGAGAATTTTAATTTCATTTATAGTTATGACACAAAGTTACAAATATATGCTCTTATCAAACGTTTTCGTATCTTTCTCACAGTCTCGATTCCTGTTAAACAACAAAATTTGTCGGTAACCATTAGTTCTAAATTACAGTAGGGCTTCTTGAACATTTTCTCCCGACGACCACCTTACACATTATAAATAATTGACTATAACGTCTGACATGACAAATAATTAACTATAACGTTTGGACATACGCGATTAGACGCATACAAACTGTGCGCCAAAATAGCGTTTTGTTAAGTATATGCTTATTATGTCTTAAGACAGGAGAAGACAGACAAAAGTTGCCTAAAATATAAAAAACGAAAACAAAGAAAGATGTAAATTTAAGAAAAAAATGTAAAATTCAAGAAAAAGGAAAAAGAAAGAAGGATGTAAATCCAAACCCTCCCGAGAACTTGTGGGAGGAGACCCGATTCATTTGTGGATTTAAGTCATGACATTCAAATAAAGATAAGATAATGTGCCAAAGGCCACATTCCTGAAGGAATCTAAAAAGGCATATCAAAATCAGTTCTTTTTACCCAAGTATAACGTCCAATCCGTGGGATAGATTGTGTCTCCGTCGGCTGGTATTATATTTGAGACACTCCAAAAGAAAGTGCTCCACGGTAAATATTGGGTTGTAAGTTTCACAGATGGGGGAGTTTCACCACGTAAGAGATGACCATGGGTAATATAGCAGTGGCCAATACGAAGACGTGTAAGAATCACTTCTTCACGTCTGTTCGCACGGAATGAAGGGCGTTCAGGGATGAGGTACAACGGAATTGTAATTTATGGATGTGATTGCGCCAAGTCAGTGCGCGGTCGAACGTGAGACCCAGAAAATTTGCGGATTAAACGAAACGATGACGTTGACCCCCAAGAAAAAGATCTGAATCATTGTGCGCATTGTATATCCTACAGAAATGCATTATTGTATACAGAAAAGTGAAGCCGGTAGACATGCTCCACTCGTGTGAACTGGTTAAAACCAATTGGAGTTGCCTCTCGGTGACAGAGATGCTGCTGGACGAACAGAAGAAGGCGAAGCCGTCAACGAAGAGAGACGCATGTACCAATTCTCGTATAATACTATTTATGGTTATGGCAAATAGAGTTATGCTTAGGATTGAGCCCTGAGGGACACCGTACTCCAAGAGATGTCTAGATGACAAATGAGTACCAAGGCGAACGCGGAAAGACCGTTCAGATAGGAAGCTCTCCAGGAACAGAGGAAGTCGACCTAGAAAACTCCACGAATGCAATATGCATAGGATTCCATACCTCCAGGTGGTGTCAAAGAAGATGGCCATAAGATGCTCTCTCAATTCAAACGCTGATGAGATGGTGAATGACACCGCAACAAGGTGATCCATCGTTGATCGCTGTTTTCTGAAACCACATTGGATGTTAGCCAGTCGCGATTCCAGAGTCCAAACTATGCGACGATTGATCATTCTTGCTAACAATTTGCAAACGCAGCTTGTCAGAGAAATCGGTCAAAAGTGCGAAGGATTAGAACGATCTTTTCCCTCCTTCGGAAGTGGAATAATTATGGCTTTACGCCTTTGAGAAGAGAAGGCATGCTTATTCCAAATACGATTAAATAAGTTCAGAAGAATTTTGGTGCCTATCTTATGAAGATGTTTTAGCATAGCATCATGAATTTCATCAGGACCAGAGGCTCTATCTTTCAAAGACGCAAGGGCAGGGGTTAGCTCCGTCAATAAGAAAGGAATGTTATATTCCTTTCCTCTGCAACTGGAAAAATTCAAATAACACTTTTCCGCGCGTGGAGAAACGGTGCAAGTTCCTCAGCGATGGCTTCAGGTGAGGTTTGATGCTGCCCATTTACATTGAGACCGAGGATGCAAAAAAAAAAAAGGATCATGAACCTAGAATCTGAGGAAGTTTCTGCCTTACGACTGAAGGCTTGTAAGGGATGAAATGTAAGTTTTCCAGGAGGACAATTTACTATCCCGAAGAATTCTTTTGCTCTGGCTCTGCACCTTTTAAACTCAATGAGATTTTTTACAATGGGATAATTGTTAAGCCGCGCTACCGCGTTAAAGCTTTCTTTCTAGCGCTGACCGCCTTTGCGCAATCCAAATTCCATCATGGAACTGGGCAACACCTTGGGTTACATGGTGATTTAGGGATGGTGACATCGGTGGCTTCGAGAACCACGTTAGCGAAGTGGGATGCCAAAGCATCCACATAGACGAAAGGTCCATAATAATTATTGATGTTGCGTTCAAACATATCCCAGTCTGCTTTTTACAATATCCACTGAGAGGGACGAGAAACTGAGGGGCAAAACACGTTCATATGTATAAGAATCGGGTATTGGTCATTCCCATACAGATCGTCGAGAACTGTCCAGTCGAAGATTGGGGAAAGAGGCGAACTACAGATAGCTAAATTGAGCACGGAGAAAGATCGGGAGGCTCTACGGAAATGGGTGGAGTGGCCTGTGTTGAGAAGCGCTATATCCCTGCTGTCTAGAAATTTTTCAATTATATCACCCTTTGGGCAGTTGTGAGAGTAACACCAGATCGAGTTATGGGCATTTAAGTCCCCTACAATGAGAAATGGGGGTGGTAACTAGTTCATCAGACCAGCAAGCTCCTTCTTCCTGAATGACTGCCCAGGGGGGATATAAATACTACATAACGTAAATGTGAGGGACGGAAGGTTTATCCTCATACGTACAGACTGAAAGACGCTGGTTATAGATACTCCTTGAGCATGGGCTGAAGCGTCCACGCCACCGTATGCACGGAGGCCATCTTCTAAGTCCACCCTATAACCAAGAGGGGGAAAAAGAGTGTTTTGGTAGATGAGTTTCCTGAAGACATACTATTTGAGAAGGACGACGGGACAGTAAGTGCTTCAGGTCTTCTGAACGGACATGAATGTCATTCAGATTTCAGGAAAGAAGAGCCATATTTTTGTGTTTATCCGCTCTTTCGGCAATGTCTGGACGTTTCCTTGTTGATGACTATAAAGTCAGACTTTACTGTTATCCCCTCCCCGGGAGAGTGAATGATCACTTTCAGACATGGAAAGTCCATTATTTCTGCTCCTTTGTGAGCGTGAAATACGTCGGCGACTATGGAAAATTGAGCCAACAACATAAGAATCTGACTTAAAAGAGTCAGCTCTGCGGGACTTATGGAAGAGAGTTCTCTGCCAAGGGCGACGCCTAGATGGACTTCGGGGTGTTCGTCTTCTGGCAGACTTCGTTTCTGGGTGGACGTGAATGTAGAGGTGGAGACGGATGTAGAGGTAGACACATGTTGATTTTGAAGAAATTTTTTTTATAGATGGTCGGTGTAATAATTTTACATCCCTAATTTCTTCTTTGAAGCCGGAAGAATCGTTTAAACATGCCTGCACTTTCGAATCACACATTGGACGCCTGTAGATCCTGAAGCTGTAGGTGGTTTCTGTGCGCAGACTGCTGTTGCTAAGGATTTCGTGATAATAACGGGATTCTTGATCAGGTACCGGCGTCTGGCCTCGGGGAAAGACACCTTTCAGTAACGTGGATCTTTTGAATGTCCTTCTCCATGATGAATTTTGTGCATGTGATGGAATTGGAAGGGTGATTTTCTTTACAATTCACACAGCATGGAGGCGACGAGCAAGGTGACGACCCGTGAGACGGCTTACCGCAAATAACACACACTTCGCAGGATGACTTACAGCGGTCCAATGTGTGACCGAATCTCTGGCACTTAAAGCAGCGTAGAGGGTTCGGCACAAATTGGCGAACACGCAGGGTATAGAACCCACAGGATATGCTCCCTGGTAGAGAAGGCTGATGGAATGCAAGAATCAAAGTGGAAGAGGGGATGAACTTCCCCGGCACCTTCCTCTCCATTATGTGAATGTGGACAACTTTCCGGTTCAAAGAATGTCTTTAGGTCTTCATCTAATTCTTGTTCAAAATCCTCAGGGTTGACTTCTCCTTTGCACAAGTTCAGGCTGGGGTGAGTTGAAATGTTAATTTTGAGATTTGAAATTTCTTTCAGCGCTATGTTTTCGTTCGATGTTAAGGTATTGGTTTCTGCGTTCGTAGTTATGAAATTATGTAATATTTGTGAATCTTATTTTTCTGTGAAGTGCTTAAAGACTGTGTAAAATGCATAGTTATACCTATATGTAGCAATGTTAAATTAGTTAATGGTTAAGTAACATTGTAATTAACTTGTTTTATTAACTGTAATATGCGTGTTCAACTAGTATTCTTTGATTTTTTGCGAGAGTCAAAAGTTACGTGTAAAACAGGGCGGCGTAGTTGGTAAGCGCATCAGGCGTTAAGCTGAAAGTACCAAGTTCGAATCTCGCTCCCATTTCCATACAACATAACATAATATTATATGGGACTCGTGGGAGTTCGCTGAGTGGGTCAACCTCACCTTTGGGAACTACATCTGTGCCAAGCCATATACAGCATACAGCCTTTTCACTGCATTAAAATGATTAAATGAGTGAATATTTGATTAAAAAGCAGAATTTTTTTTTTTTGTGCACCCTATAATTGATATATTAATATTCACTAAAATACCTATTAAGTTTTTGTAAATATTTATTACATTAATAATTTTAATTTCTTTTTATTATTCTTTTTAATGACATTTTTGATGCAAATAATTATTAATTTAAAGTGTGTATTTTTCACATCCCATTCTAATAAATATTCTGAAGAATTTTCTCCAAATTATTGGTATAAATGATAATAAAATTAATTATATAAAACACAGTGTTACATAACATAATTTTTTTAAATTAGCAATGCATGAATCAACACCTTTTTCTAATCCTCGCATTATTTGAACACACCTCAATTCAAATGTAGTGGTGATTATCAATGATCTTGGGAAACATCTATGATTTTGTGTCATGATTAACATTTATTTAATACTCCTTGAAAATTGTGTAAAATAACTGTGCTTATTCCTTGCAAATAAACAGTTTTCCGTGGAACAAAACAAATATCTTCTATTGTTAGGACATTCGTCACAATTCTATCAAATATAGCGATTTTCAAAATAAAAATCACTGAGCGTGTTTAAAATGTAACAAAAAATTGTTGTGAAATAAAAAATAACTTCACCTTCCCTTACATTGTAAAAATTATAGCTTTTTGCCTAAAATTTAATTCTTTAAGAACACAAACATATGTTCATAATGAATCAATAAAACGATACAAATTCTCACGGCCAACTCTTTACATGTTTCGAGACATAATCATTACTTATTGAAAACATAAGGAGTTGAAAACTAACTAATAATGATCTTTGTTTATGCCATTTTAAAGATGCCCTTTTAAATATGGATAAACACTCAATACTATTAAAAAATTCAAAGCGAGTAACATCAAACATTCATAGGTAAATGACAAATTCCTAAGTGACTTACATATCAATAAACAGTTTGGCAATGCAAATAAAATACATCTTTGCAATAAAACACAAATACGCACCTGAGCTAGTCAATCACAAATACGCACCTGAGCTAGTCAATCACAAAAACTCATATGACACATTAACGATTAAAAGCTATTTTAATGAATAAAACATACCACACATGAGTGAAGCATTTTCTAATTGTTACAATTCAGATGCCGGTTCAAAGAAGTTCACTAATATCTATTTTTGTAATTTCATTTTCATATATACACACTGCACTTAAAACCCATGTTGCAGCATGGTGTTAATTATATAAATGATAATATACCTTAAATAACAAGCAGTATTCACAATAAATCCCAATAAGATGGTCCAGATGTTCGCCAAAATACAATAGTGTTCTAGTTCTCAGTTTCTTTGGCTTAGCTCCATGGAACAACCCAATATAATGCTTGCTTACAAGCCGATTACTTTTGCCTATTTGTGATATAAAATGTAACTTATAATAGAAATATTCGCATTTTGGAATTTTCCTTTATAGGAAACATTTTGAGGGAATTTTTATGTAGTTTCAAGGTTGTGCGAATAATGAAAATGAGTGTTCAAATTTGATTTACAAAAGTGCAACATTTTAAACATACAAGCTTATAGTATATGGGATTAGATAGGCTAGGCATGGGTCGAAAAAGTCTGAAAAATTTTAAGAAGTTAGGGAGTAGTTGTAACATGTAAAATACGTAAAATCTAAGAACCCCACATTTTTGAAGGAGAGTAGAGGTAGACAATATTTTTCCTTTAAGCCCATGAAGTACAAAATTGCTCATTTTCATGGATTTTTTTTTGACTTGGGTATTGATCCTAGACAAAATAGTATAATAAGTGGGTTATTGGTCTTAATAAAACCAATTAAAAGAGACTTAAGTTAAAATTTGTTCATTAGTTTTTGCAAAAAAATTAAACCATTGCTTTGTTTTCTTGCAACAATTATTGCAAGAGACTACTTTTATTTTTATGCTTTTAAAAAGGAAACCCTAGTAACAAAAATAAAATTCCAATGTGCACTGCACGTTACTTAGTTGTCGAGACACATTTTATTATTTTTCCCCACATTATTTTAACAATTGTTGTACTTCATCAAAAACGGTTGTATGTCCTAAACTGAGGTGCAAATTATTTGAAACACCCCATAGTTTTTCCCCTTTTTATATTCAAAGTATCAGTTGATAATATCCCCCTTTTTAATGTTGAAAAAGGGATATATTTTCAATAGTAAATAACTTAAGCCGGATTTTAAGAACTATTAGTTCTTAAAATCTAGTGCATAAAACAAATATAAAGGAAACAAAAATTATCCTACAGCCAATAGTAGTTACCATTTTCTTATACTTCAAAACACAACTGAGCCTTTGTCTATTACAAATAAGAAATTGGTTGTAAGAAAGTTTGAAAAACCAACACCAAGGGATAGTTTTTTTAAAAACTAAGTTCAAAGATAAAACTAGTTCAAAGGCATATTTCATCTAGAAAACATGAATTACTAATACATTATTGAGACAATCTTAAAATATATTGATATAAATGTCAACACACCATTTATTAAATCTCTTAATTAATTTTTAAAATTCCAATTATTTATTTTAGGAATATGTAAATCAAGTTGTCAAATCCAACATATCTTTGAGGGGCAAATAAAATAATGGTTAATGATGGAAAACTCTTGAAACTGAAATCCGTAACAAAACAGAAATCAAGTTAAGAAATGCAAATCATCGAGGTTAAAATTTTATTGCATTCATACATAAAGAATACAATATTCAAAAGTGGATCACAAATGTTTCTTATAAATTAAGTATCCCATAACTCATCTTTTCTTTATGAAAATACAGCCTTATATAAGGCATTCGTCTCTATTTAAAGCCATTTCTTCAAAAATTATGTAAAAAAGATACAAATAAACATACATTTTGAAAATAATGAATACAAAATTTAGATCCCATTATACGAGTAAAAGAAATTTTGACCACAAAAATGAATTAGCACCTTGTATCATTTGCAATAAGTTTAGCCCCCCCCCCCCCAGATATTAACAATTATATTAGATATCAATATGACTAACTGTTAACAATTGACTTGTAAAATAATTAATAAATGAAAGTTATTAGTTTATATGATCTAATAGACATCAGAGACATACTTCCTTAGGGTAGATTTCTATTATACAATACTATAAAATAGTGCATGACAATACAAATATCATGTCACAACAAATCTAAAATGCTTAATTCAACACATGGATACAAAAAGAGAAAAAACATCTTTGACTACAAAATAAGTTAATAATAACCTAGATATCTTAATCAAATATTCATATGAAAACATGGCATTAGATAAATCTTGAACAAATGGGCAACATTTAGTTAGGTAAACATCTGATGATTTAACAAGATCTTGATATTATATGATGCTTCCATAAAAATAAGTTCAAGGAGCATCAAATCCATCTTCATCATCATCGTCGTCACTCAAAGCTTCTGCTGGAAGGTAGCCAGCTGGCATGGAAACAGAAGGTCCAGCACCAGTAGGTCGTCGAAGGGGTGGCAATGAATATTTTGTTCCAGATACAGCTGGATTTAGCCTTTCTTCATTAGATAAATTATTACCATTTTTATTATCCACAGAACTAAAGTTCAAATCATTTCTCAAGGGAGTTCTGCAAATTGGTTCCACATCCCCCTTTTTATCTCTGGGACTCAAAGAATCTTTCACTTCGTTCGACGAAACAGTAACAAGAGAGTTAACCAGACACTTGTCTTCTTTTTCAGAGAGACTTAGTGAAAAAGTTGCTGAACTGCTCGAGGAGTCGCCTACTGCCTTATCAGAAGCCACAGAAAGCCTAGATCCATGCGGCGATGGTGTTGCAGATATTTCAGGACTTTTAGAAGCACTAACATTTTTCTGTTCAGTAGTACTTCTTTTCCATTCCGCATACCCTTGTTTTACTAGTTCTTCAGCAACAGACGGAGCCTGCAATTAATAAAAAGAAATTTCAATTAGAAAAAAGCCTTTTAAATCATTTACAATGATACCAACAGGACATTCACTAATTCACAACACATCAAATAAGTACAGTAGACTCCAGACTGTCAGACTGACACATAATTCAGGACCAAACCACAGAGCACCTTAGAAAATGTCCACATCAATTGAAACACAAATCCAGAATGACTGACCCTTTACAACACACCTAAAACAAGTTTTCGTCCTTGTATCATTGTCTCCATGTCTTAATGTTTATATTGACCAAGAAGGTAGCATAAAGATCAGAAAGATGCTAGGCGGCTTCTTCTCTACCTTCTTCCCAACTTTCATCCTCTGACCTTCAGAGAATAACAGTGGCCAAGTATCTGTACATGAGAATTCTTGCAAATAGCTCACTTGAACCTTCATCAAAATAGAGTCATTTGCTTCTATGTCATGTTTGAATCCTGGATTTGCTAGTCAGATTCTAGAAATGTGGTGTGAAAAGGATAGATACTAGAAAAAGTGAAGACTTGTTGCTGGAAAGACATATGGGCTGTATGACCTCAATGCCAATTGAACCATATGGTGTGTGAACAAACTGAGTCTGGACCAGACAGAGCGTATTGTAAAAGAAGACCTAAAAATAAGGTGATCTGATGATCATGACTACCATAGCCTGCAAGATGCTAAACACAGCCCGTACATTGGTGCATAAGTAGCGTAGACAACAATTTTGTGCGGATTAATTCAATTCTACTGATATCGGATAATATTCCACTTCATCTTACCCAGTGGAAACAGAAACAGACTGATCGAGATTAAGTACATCTGTCAACTTAGAACTAGGTTCTCTTGAATTCCATTCAGGCTCCACTAGATGACAAAGTCTTCTACACTAAACCATGGTTTCGCATTTTCTGTGTGTTTTGATTTATACACTACAATCAGAAATTAACTCATAAAGCTCTCCTCACATTCACTGGCCATATGATACATGAAAAATTAGACATTATTGTATGTGGCTGAGAAGGCTGTGTAAATCAAAATCATCTTGACGATGCTGGGAAAATGTCTAAATTTAACCTCTTGGTCCTCTGAAGTTTGGCATGAACCATGGCTGAGGACTTATTATAATAATTATAACAATAAAGAAAAATTAAAAATAATTATTTTCAAATTGATACCAATAACATAAAATGTCTTCTCACCTCAGGAATACTGGTATCAAACAGTTCAATGCATGGAACTTGTACTCCTGAGGAAACAGAGCCAAAGCCTTTCCCTGGCTGATAAGACTGGACACGAGCTGTCATTTTCACCCACTGGGCATAGTGTGCTAACTCTTCAAAAGTGTCAATGGCTTCTGATGACCACCTTTCTCCATCCCTATACACAACCAATTACAGAGATATTAGACACATCAACCAGTATGAAAGGATCATTATCACAAGTAACTTGATAGATTTTCTGAAGACCATGAACAAATTTTTGTCAACACATCTGTTTTTGAATGAAGTAAAGATGGGTACGGACGAAACAAAACCAGTTATAAGTAAAAATTGATTTTAATATCTTGAAAAAGAAATTGTGATGTAAGTGGAAATTGACCATTAACTAACGTCCTGTGACATTAGTTATTAGTCAATTTCCACTTACATCACAATTTCTTTTTCAAGATATTAAAATCAATTTTTACTTATAACTGGTTTTGTTTCGTCCGTACCCATCTTTACAAATAAGGACCATTGATATTATAAATATAATACAAACGAAAACTTCACACATGAAATAGCTTGCCTTTGATACTTCCAAAAACGTTTTATCAATGAATGAATTAATGTTGTTTTGGAAATCACTACTATAATTACTTTCTGATAATACATCCATAAATAAGGAAAATTAAATTCAGAAAAATAATATAATTTTGAAATCTTATTATGTATTTTGTATACTGTAGAGCATTCATTATCCAAAGAAATTAGCAAACATAAATAAAATTATATAGTAAACCATACATCCAGCACTCTGTTGTATGATGTCGAACCTTGATCAATGAAGTGAGTTTGAAAGTTAAATAACAAAAGCTAAAATGAGCTTTCTCGAGAAAATTGAAAAGAAAAAAGGAGGGAGAAAATAAGAAATTTGGTTATTCCGGAATGAAACAACAAAATTTGGTTTTCCAGGACAACTGTGTCTCTGAAGACAGAACTACCAATGTTTTGGTCAATCTGCAGTGGCCTTCTGCAGGGCCATGTCAAATTTAAACAGACCTAAATTGCAGTTGTACTTGGCTGTTTGCCTTGGAAACAAGGTTCGTTCCGGACAACCAAGTGTACATTAACTACGCAGAAGCCTACATTTACAGAAAGAAGAGAGTTGCAATGGTTTGGAAATCTGGCTGGATGGGAGATGAACTAGTATAATAAGCCAGGACAGAGGGAAGTAGAGAAAGACTAGAAACACAAAAGGGATGGGAAGAACAACTCAAGAAAGTGAAAAGGTACGATTGATGATGTAATAAAATCTACATTGAATGTTAACACGGGAGAAAAATGTAAGAGAAATAAATTATCAATAAACCTTATGCTTGAAAAGGGATAAAGGTAAGAAGAAAAAATAAATAGAGCAAGAAAAGAAGAAAGAGATCTTGGTAAGGCACACTTCCTATTCTTTATATATGTATTAATATTGTCATATACAGGATACACTTCACCAAGAGGTAAACTTACTTAGGAACCACTCCTGCTAACGAACATTCTATAGCTTGAAAACGAAGTTGAAGAAAATCCGTTCGCAACCGGTAGATATTGTTAAGTTTTAATGTTTGCGAATCCCCATAATCCACATAATACACTTCTATCTCACTCCCAATAGGGTTATATTCATTTTCTGTAATTCTAACGACCTTAGCTCGATACCATTTCTGATCCATCATGTAGGGTGCAACCACCATTTGATTTACTTGAAGCTGTAAATTAATATTAAGAAATCCAATATTAATAACCATGAATCTCTCTATTTAAAATTTTTTCTAAAAAGTGAGAAGTTACTTACAGGAGGTTTAATTTCATGTACTTCTTGATTTTCAGGTTTATTATAATAATCAGTCATACGTTCAACCAAGAAGTCCAATTCTACAGCTCTAGGACCACACAACTTGAAGAAAATTGAAGAGATAAAAAAAAGAAGAAAAAAAATTAAATAATTAAAACAAACCAATGATACAATGAAAATCGTGAAGTTCATTCACTTCACAAATTATCAAATAAATTAAGTTCTATAATTGTTTGGGTTCATCATGAACATCACATACACATGAAAATTTAATTCAGCACAACTGAAAACAAATAAATTTGTTAATTAGTTTCCAGTCAGAATACATTTACTCAAGTACACTTTATACCTGACGTTAAAGCCCAAAAATGGGGTGGATGGGTTACACAAGGAAATCTATGTGTAGTAGAAAGTACCAACTATTGTACAAAATTGGGTGCAAGTCACATATGAAGAAATTTTTCCTCTCTGCAGTGGATGTTTAATGTACTTTAATGTAAATAACTTATTTTTAGGAATTAGAATTATTGTTCAGCGGTACAGAGCATTTCATGTGTTAGTCGTTATACGTAGATTCAAAAAGTTTTACATGTCTAATTCCAGTGACAGCAGAGTGGACTTCATTCCATCCGGAGGTACTACCTCTGAAAGCTCCATAGGAGAAGACAGTGATAACTGAGCATAAATACTATTTTATCCTAAGTTGCTAGTATTGTACCTACTTACAAATGGAGTTTCATATATAGTGAACATTTATCTTTTATTGTACGTTAATAATTGTGGTATTTCTATGTTAATACAAATACTGAATTACTCTATAATTAACTTAGAAAGTACAAAACACTATAAACATCAAAGAAAATGTAATATATCAAAAATAAAGAAAATAAAATGAAAAAGTATTAGTTATGAGAAGTTGTAAGCAGTGTGGTTATTTTAAGACTAACTTACAAACAACTTACAAGTGCTATTAGTGTATCTGCAGGATAAATAACAAATGATTAGCTAAACCCATGCCATTTTGCACAGAAAATTAAATGTAACTAACATTCTGAATGATAAAATGAACATTTAATTTGATTTAAGTCGTCTTTCACCACAACCATCTATTGAGAACTTGCCAAGCAGGGAACTATCAGTTTTCACAAACCGATTGATAGATGTGGGCCAAGTTGTACATAAAGCCAACTAACTAGTCAACATGCCGTACCATAGCTGCCCACCTTCTAACTCTCCAATTCGACACCATGTAAATAAGCTAATGATAACCAGTTACAATCCTGTTCTTAAGGTTCCAGTCAAGACAGATCTTCCATCGGGTAGGGCGACACTCTGTACCAAATTGTTCGGAGTTACCATATTCATGGGAATCAATGATGAAATGCTTATGAAAGACAAGAATGTAGTGGGCAATGGCACTGTTTGTTTACAAAACACCAAATACTGCCATTCAAAATATAACAACGTAAGCTTGTGTTTCATTGAGTGAACTGAAAATGGAAGAAACTCAAAGGAAACATTAATTGGAAAATAATTAAAAAAAAGACCACATTCCCAAAACGACAATATCAAAACATCAAGCACATATCAATTAATATTTTGTACATCCAAATTGTACATCTTGTGTGACATAACCATAGCAAAAATAACATTTCATAAGCTTTAATATTAGGGTTTTTAACTTCAGTTTCTCTTCACTGATTTGTGGGTAATTTGTAAAGGCCATTTATACTAGTACTTCAAAGAATTATATAATTGATGTAATACAAAAAAGAAACTTACTAAAGATTATCCAGTTTTCCAAAAATTAGGTTATTGGCAACCTCCATATTTGAAGTTCACTCTTCCCGATAATGATTACCTGCTCATCTATCGACTGGTTAAAATTACCTCTCCAGTAGCAGAGGTATCCAATGTATAAAGCTTGGTGAAAGACAATCTACCCTTACCAGACAGATAAGTTATTAGAGTTGTGCTATCTAGCGTAAGAATGCTGGTGAAAGAAGCTATTAGCAATATTATTTTATTTACCTGGATATATGGCAGATATACTTTCCCCCATCAGCTAGTTAAAGGCAGTTTCACTCTGTTTCATATTTAGCATTAACAATGTAAACAGGACATCAAAACAGTTATAAATAGTATTTGATAATGCACTATGAAGCATCATGTAACTCGCGTACTATTCCCAACAAATATATTTTATACCAGCAATATTCAAGTAACATCCTTTTCAAATAAATGAGTCAAGTAGTCTTTTCTTGATGTAATTTTTAAATTGACATCTCAGAGAGGAAAAGGTTTGATACTTTATTTGTGCAATTTGCTCTGTCTCATTACACAGAAAAGGAATGGAAAATTACAGGGACGTTTGCATATTAATGTACGTGATGACCTAATATGTATACAGCTTTGTATTTGGTTTGATCAAATAAATATTTATATCACAGCAAACTAGTTTCTTCCACAAATCCAAATTGCAATTAATGTCCAGATTATTCTGTGGACCACCAAAATTTTCTTACAGACATCAGGGTGGCGACCACTGTTTCAATTGTACTGGATTATTATGCGATTTTAATTTGAAAGTTCCAAATTGTTTACAGAGGTTAGATATTAACAAATTTAACAGACAAATTGAATTACTGATTATTAAACAAATTACCTGGACCCAAAATGTTGCAGGACTACTAACAGCACAAACATAGACTTCTATAGTTCCATCACAGCTGACAGCTGCCAATTTCTCTGCAACTTCACCATCATTTTGAAGAGACTGAAATAAAATAAGGCAAACAATTCAGATTAACTTCGTTCTTTCTTGACCTTAAACAATTTTCCTTTTTATACACACACCCGAATGCAGGCAAGAAAACATAAGCACACATATATGCACAAAAAAACTCTTTCCTTTTCCTATCTCACGCTCGCTTCCCATTTGAATACCTCCAAAGGATTCACTATAACAAGAGAAGAAAAAAATCACCTTTAGGAAAGAAAGAGTTCAAAAAAGGGGGAAAAGACAAAGAACTTTCAATTTTTACAAGCTTTTCTAGCTTATCTCTTAAGCCACTCAAGAAATTGTTAAAACTAGAATTCTGAAGTGCCTCTTTCCACAAGAAAAAGTTATCAAATGTTTCTCATGCATATGACTTATAACTTCCAAGAATCTTGGCATAAAAATCACCACAGATGTTGCCACCACTTCCTCATAGGAAATGAAAAATTCTCCAACTGACAGAGGAAGACATTCTCATCAAATATTAATAACAAATTATGCTGAGGTAAGCAAAACTGTTAGAATTACTTCAATTTTACTAATTATTATCCAACGTAAAAGAAGTTTTAGAAACTATTCAAAATTTGAAAAATAAAGCAGGGAAGTAGATGGAATCACTTCAATTATATTGAAAAAAAAAATGAATAAATATATTACACCAAGCATGGCTTACATAATAAGTTTAAGAAAAGATCACAGAGTCAAGAATTTCCTCTTTTCTATTTAAGCACATAATAATATCTAATTCAATACAACTTTGTGAGTAGCAAGGGTACCAAAGACACCTTAGCAGACACATCAAAATTCGTTTATTCTAACCTTGATGAAAATAATAAAACAAGCTGTATTCCAAGATTTTATCAAAGGCCTTTAATACTGTTAACCATGCAATCCTACTTGATTAACTTAGAATTAGAAGAAGTGTTCGTGATCTGATAACCGGCTATATAGTTCATGATCAGATAGTCAGCTTAAATACACAGGAATGTGTTAATAAATGGTTGTATGAGTGATAAAAGAGATAAAAACTGGTGTCCCTCAGGGTAGTATCCTGGGTTCTCCATTTTTCAATATTTATATTAATGACGTGTGAAATATGTGCCTTAAATCCTTTCTATACAAGTCTTTTTTGTTCATTACAAAATTTATCGAAATATCTAGTGTCTAGTAATAACACTAAAGGAATTGAGAAGTGTTCCTTGCAATGTTTGTTGATATATTGTTTAAGAATTTGATATAATGTAACTTCTAAATTATTGTTTTCATGAAATGAATTTCCGGATGTTGCATTTGCTAATGTTAACTAAATCAGAAAGAGTTACACAGACAGATTCTTACAGTTGGTTCAGTTACATTCTATCAATTAATAAGTTCAGCTTACTCCACAAGACAAAATTCTTAGTACTAAAAATTTAAATTAGAAAATAATTCTTGTATTTGTTATCAACTTATTTAAAGTTCAAACCATTGAAAATTCAAAATATTTGTCAATTTAATTAATGTTATCTTAGGTTAATAAATTAATTAAATTTTATTTTTCAATATTACGTATTGTATTTCAATAGTATGTATTCTGAAATGAATATATTGCAATTGTATATTTGAATTTGGTCCAAGGTTATGGAAATAATATTATGAAGCATAAACTTATTTTGAATCTTTCAAACATGTGTTTCTCACTTTGACACACAAGAGACAATGTGTTATCCAGGCACTGTGCTGACACAAAGGACGCATGGTCAGTGCTCGTGTATGCAGCACAGTTTTTGAAAGAATGTGTAGTCAGTTTCCTGCTATACACTGACAAGAGTAATGGTTTATCAGTTCCAAATTGTATTCAGTTGAACCCAGTCATAAGAAATTCCTGCTAAAAGTAGACAAAATATTTCCATCCCATTTGTAAGAGTCAACCAAGGAAATTTTTGCAATGTGCAAGATATTGGACAAGAATCCAGTTACTGTCCACTCAGTGACAAATGCAACAATGTACAAAAAATGAGAAATTTCATAGAAACTTCATTGACTTTCACAAATGAGTAGCCGCTGGCTGTAATATACTGTATGTTGTGTTAATTTCATGAACTACTAAAGCAGTGGGTGGATTATTTAAGGACACTCACATTCAGCAATGAGTGGTTAACAAGTTCCAGCAATTTCATTTAATGTCTTGGGTTTAATTAATATTTTATTATGATAGTTGAGTAGCTTTCTTACAATATTTTTTGTAAAAGTCGATACATATAAATTCAATGAGAATCATACATTATTCAATCAGTATTGACAGCTTTTCCCCTCATTCCCATATCCATCCTAATACAGAACATTTTTGTGAAACTGAAACCAATTCCTTAAAATCTAATAAAATAACACATTTTTTCTTGTAACTAAACTTTCTTTCTTTGTTAATAAAAAGAAAATACAAATCATGTGCTCTTCAATAAAATTATAGATTTTATTAAAGATAATTGAATATGCTCTCACTCTATGCTACAAAAATTACTCATAACAATTTGAAAATTACAAACCTGAGTTTCAGAACTTGTCAAATACTGAATGTTTTCACGGCCCCGAGTGGGTTTTGAATTGTTCTCTTGCTTTCTGCGAACTTCTGCATCTTCATCGACTTTCTCTTGGATCAAAGCCTTGGCAATTTCTATCTGATCTCCAGTACCTTTTATTAAAACACGGCGAAATGGACCTGCACCAGCTAAAACAAATAATACAACAATATTATTAGGATCATAAGTATTTTTTCATTCATTATATTCAGATAAAGTTGAATTTAGTTTTATTACATGAGTTCAACTAAAAAATGAACAATATTTGGCAATGAAATCAGTTATCTTACTGACTCCCACATCCAAACCATTTCAATTATAAGAATAATTTAAAAAATATAAAGTTTTCATGAATAGAAATACCTGTGGCAAAATAAAAATTATAAATATTATTTCAGCGTGTGAGACAAACTGTGTGCAGATCATTATTGACCCTGTTGGACAATAATCTACTGCATGGGATAACAATTTCTTTCAGCCCAATTAAAGTTCTCAAAGAGGAGAATAAGCAGTAAGAATCTTCGACTTGTGAATAAAAACAAGTCAAAAAAATGAAGAAAAATCTTCATAAGGGATAAATAATCTCAGTTTTTCCAACCAAACAATACAATGAAACTAACTAACTAACTAACTANTTTTTTTTATATATATATATATATATATATATATATATATATATATATATATATATATATATATATATATATATATATATATATATATGTATTACATTTCCTCATAAAATAAGAAATAAGATTCAAGATGTACAACAATCAAAACTGACTTAAATTATGATGTTGAAATTCAATACCATGGACCCATTGAAGGTGAGAAAGTAGTCATTACCAATGGAAATATTTTTTTATTTTTTTCTTTATTGATATTTATTAAATATGTATCAAAATCGTAGATTTTTAGAAAAACAACACTTGTTATGGCAGATGAGATCTAGATCCATCAGAGTCCTAAACTAGGTACCATCCACCTGTATTTCTTGTGTTAAAAATGTACTATGCTTTCTTCTTCTTTCTATTGTTGTATTTGTAAATGGGAAATGTAGCATGCTATTGAAGCTTATCTACATGGAGCGGTAGGAGTTAGGAGTTGGGTGGTAGGCCATTGTTAGTAGGGGGGCCAGTTAGCTGGGTTTCCCAACAACTTGGTCCATGTGGAGGGGATAGTAGAAGTAGTTAGTAATAGTTAGAGTTATTGATACTAGGAGGAGCTGGATAGACGAAGGAAGGTTTGCTTTTCAATAGCCACAGCTATATGAGCTGGGACAACAAGCTACAAATTTTCTGCCCCATCGGGAATCGAACCCAGGATGACTTGGTGATGAGCGACAACACTACCACCTGAGCCAATGATGGGAGCCATGGCTGGGGTATGCTTGACGAGCAACCGAAGTTGTTTATTTGCCTCAAGAAAATTTGTTTATTTCACCAGTTTGCAGTAGCCAATTCAAAAGACAAATAGAATTTTTTTTACCTTTGCTACCACAGACATCTCCTTTATCTTTCTTTGGAAAAATTACCCTAAAATCAGTATTTAGAGTTTCAGCAGGGAATTTTGAAATGATTCAAAACAGGTGAACACAATCTATTGTGAGAGCAACGTATTTAACAAAGAAAACTTTAGCCCTCATTAAGTGAACAGTAGACATATCATGGAGCTTGACATTCAGAAAACAATCATTAGGACAGCATGTTTAAAGCTATTTAGACAGCCTCCAGCAAGTGTTAAATAGAAACATGTTTTCAACTGGCGGCCCGCAATGTATTACTTTCATGCATGTTATTGCTGAGCATAACCATTCAACAGATAACTGACAACAGCTGACATAGCTATACCCGTCAGTTGTGAACATGCACAGCAACAATGTGCACATTTGTTATGCAATGCTACGCGCTTATCCAAACCTTTTTATTTATCACATGCTGGAGGTTGCATAAATTGTTTTAAACATTTTAATAAATGACAGTATAAATTTCATTCCCTCTGGTTGATTTTAACAGTGGCTTTGATAAAAACTAATGACTTATTAGATTTTGAAAGTAGAAGCTTGAAATTGCCACAAACACAACAGTGATCATTTGCCAAGTAAGAATTATTTTCGGCACTCAGTTTATTTTATAAAGAGGGCGACCCGTGGCGCAGTGTGTAACGCGCTCGCCTTCTACCTCTGGGGACGCCGGTTCAAACCCGGTCCGATCCAAGTAGAATCCGAGGTGGTGGACGGAGCGGTGCTCGCGGCAGGTTTTCTCGGGGTTCTCCCGTTTCCCCTGCCTATCATTCCACCACAACATTCACTCATAATCATTCACACCCATTTCATTTCACAATCACCGCTTCAGGGGAGGCGCGTCAGGAAGGGCATCCGGCGCCATGAATATTCCCCAGCTACAATTAACGAAGCATCATATCCATCCCCATTCGCCGACCCCACATGAACTGGGAATAATAAGGCTAGGCTAAACTCAGTTTATTTTATAAAAAATAATTAAAAATTTAAAAATATCACATTTTTTTTCAAATATTTCAGGTTTAAAAAAAATTAATATTCATTCATTAAACCAATGTTTTCTACTTGTGTATATGCAGAACAAAATGACAAATCCAATGGTGTTGACTGTATTTTTTTCTGTGAAGTCTTCCAAGTCTTACTGTAAAAATAATTTCACAAGTTGCATGAAAATTCAGACAGGGGAGAGAGGTCAAAATTCATATAAATACAGTCAGACTTTGAATGAAATCATCATGATTCTATAATAAAAGTGAATTCAATTCAACAGCCTTAAAAAATAAAGAAAAACTGCAAAGAAAAATTGAAGTGCAAGACAGGAAAAATAAAACCACATTTTTATCACAAAAAAATGGGATTTTTGTTTTCTTTTTAAATAAACAATTAAGGTTTCTTTACAGCCAAGTACCCTTTAGAAATTCAAATGAAGATTTTATTTCATTCATTCAACCATTAGCAACTCGACTCCTGAAATGAGCCAAATTTAAACTGGTTGTTGCGGAGGAAAGTGTCATTTCTACCATCTATTAGAAAGCAAAAATTCTCCAAGATAACTATACAAAAGTTCAAAGTAATTTTCTGGTCCACACAAGAATCGAATTCAGAACCTCAGTATCACAAAACCACTACATTACCACCTTTGCCACCAACAAGTCAAATCTGTACAACAATTAATATATATAATGGCAAATATAGGAGACAGCAAATTTTTAAACAATATTTTCTACAAAATGGCTGGATAGCACTCACTATTATTTTAAGAATATACTATCATTTCACAGAAGCTAATCCTAAACTTCATTTCTCATCTTCGACTTTCTTCTTCTTAATAATATTCATACATTAAGCGTATTCAGATGACAAGGTCCTATACAGAACATTTTAAGTATTGATTTACTTTTTTTTTAAAGGATTTAAAGAACTTAACTTGTAAATATACTAAGAGTTGGTGATGTGTAGTAATATGGTACCTGCTGGTGAAAAAGATAGGTATGGACAAAATGTACCTAAATGTTATGTTCACATAATTCAATCAACTTACAAAGAAAAACTGTCATTTTAATAACAATTTTTAAAACCAAATTTAGAGACAAAAATCTTTTTTCCTTCCTTTTTTAAACAGTTTAACAAAAATTATGAGAAAGAAAACAAGTGAACCATATTTGCTGAAATAATAACCATAGAAATTCATAATTAATTCATTTATAGAAAATAAACTTAATCCTTAAATAAAAAAAGAAATACTTACATGCATTTTCATTAGTACCAGAAGGTTCAACAGTAATTTTGGCACTTGATGCTCGAGAAATAGAGCGAATATTTTCACCACTCTTGCCAATAATACGACCACAAGCAAGCTAAAAAATCAGAAAGGGCCTAATTTAATTAACAATAGATAAAAATTACATTGTTTTCATAAAAAACAACTTACTTACTATATTCCTCTCAAATTTAAAATTAACATCACTGTTCGAACTTAATGGAAAATACGAAAACAACATTAACAGATCAATATGAAAATGATAGACATGTCAATACCTGAGAAGCATGAGAGATTAAGACCAAAATGTCTCATGTTAGCGGTATAGCCTTTATAAGGTTAAATGAAAATCAATTAAATTAGTGAATGTCCTGTGAGAGAATACATTCCAGTTATTATTATAATTTTTTGGTTGCTCATTATCAACAAAAGTGTTCAATTTCATCTGTTTTGATGAAGTGACAAGTAGATTTCTGCTTCTCAGGTATGGATTAAGTTCTACATTTCCTTTTATCATAGAGAAGTTACACATAAGACCTTACTTGTGGCACTAACATTGAAGCTACTTCAATTAGCGGTTGGTTTGAAATAAATTCATGAATCAAAGACTCTGCAAGTTGTGCGGCTTCAGGAGATCCACGAATAATACAAACACGATAATTTTCATCTGCCTCTAAAATTACATTTAAACATGAAATGTGTTTCAATCCATGCTTCACATAAATTTATAAACAAAATACAAGATGAATAATACTGACAATCTTACAGGAACAAAAAAATATTTAATAACTGGGAGAAAAATTACTTTACACAAATATTTATATTTTGTGAATGAAATAGAATCAGTTAATTTTCTTTATCCATGATTATGCTTAACTCATATTTAACACAATTTATCTGTACACTGAAGTAACCCAATAACAAATGTTGAAAATCTGAAGATAACACAATTTAGATATTGGGAAGTATCCACAAGTGTATACACTTGTAGTAGAATAAGTCAACAAACTTACGTTCATCTTTGAAATTAATTTTAGTTTCAGACTTGTCTTGGATTTCCTTAATATTCGCTCCTCCTCTTCCTATGACAACACCAACACATTCTTTAGGTATTTTAACTTCTATGGTTGCTGAGCGAGATGTTTTAATTCGTTGCACAAACTCTTCCACATCATCTTCATCCTGTAAATAAAGTAAGATTTCGTAAGTTCTATTTTACATTATCTTCACATTAAAAATTACAATTCCATAGCAAATTTATGTCTATGACTATGAAATGATTACAATAAGATATTATGATCATAATGAGTGGTTTGTTGCTGTACTAGAGATTCCAGTTTTAGATTTCAATATGAAGATTCAAAAAACATACATGTAAATGAGGATGAATCATCTAACTACATAAATTGAAAGGTGATTAATATCATTGTGAAAACATACTCAACATTGCACAATTAAATAGAAATTTCCTATACCGACAATGACAGAAAATATTCTCAGAATAAAGAACTATAACATTTGTAAACAGAATTATTATAATAATAGTTGTACTATTTACATTTATCATTATTATCTTACAAAAATATAAAATTTTACGAACTTTTATAAAGAAAAGCCCTAAAGCCCCACCAAAAAAAAATTTATAAAGAAATTTCTGAATTTCCTTTCACAATGTTTCATCCATGATTTTGGTCTTCATCGAGTGTTAACATGCATAACGCAATTTACACTAGATTAAGGCTGAAATGTAGTCAAGCAAAATACAGTAATTTGTTTATAAAAGACCATAAAATTTTATAATTTAGTACTATTATAATGTATTGAAAATAAAATTTGTTAATATTCTGTAGATATTATAACAAGTAGCTAACAATCTTTATACCTTTTAAGGGAGGCAGGCACATGTCATGATTTTTCCCAGGGAAGGAGGGGCGGGGGAGGAAGAGGTAGAAAACTTCAATCCACCACTACCTTTGGACTCTTTGATCAGAATTGATGCAATGGTCTCTTGGTTGCAGAGAGTATGTAAGGGGTTCTCTTTCCACATTGTCGTAAGAACCTTGAAACAGCTTTTTTTGACAATAAATTACTACTTTATTATCTTAAACACAACCAGTTATTTGTGATGTCTCACAAAGCACAACTTTAGGTTCAAATCTCTTCCCTGTTGTACATAAAAAATGTCATCTGCTACATCAAACAGCAAATTAGTGCTTTTTGGCATATGACTTGAATTAATTACGTAAACTTATCAAGGACACTCCAAAGATTTTATCCAACCTCTCCTCTTGGTTTCATCTATTTCACCATAAACAGAAAAACTATGTCACTAAGATTTTTACATCTGAATAACTAACCTCTCCCACAGTTATCACTCAAGATTAACAGTATGTAAATAATCTGTGACTAAACTCAATACTTAGATTTTAATGTTAAAATCTCAAATGTGATTGACTAATTAATAATGTTCTTTCCAACTGTCATTTGCACTATGTAATGATTACTAGATACATTGCATAGTATCAGGTTGCATTGTACACAATATCCAAACGTTCGAATAGTCACCTTGTATTAACTAATTAATTGTTTCCAAGATGCCTAAATTAAAAATTCAGGAAGACAAAGATGAGGCATGTGCTTCAAAACTACTCGACATACTCGGACCTTGATAAGGTCTAAGTTGAAATTCAAGAGTAATCCTAGTGGCAAACATCAGTCAAAACTACAAGCTGCACCCAAAAATAAAATTTTGCTGCGAACCAAGAGGGAGGAAATAGCGAAATTTCCACAGACACGAAGCCAAGACATGCAGCCACCAAGAAATCTCACTTTGTCCTGCACACTCCCTCCCAGGAGACCCAACCTGGATTTAGCAATATCCATGCGGATGGTTGACGAATTGTGCTCTCTGTTGATGCTGGATGCTCTGTTGATGTTGGTGTCAGTTGCACCATCCTACAAGGCAATAGTAGTGTAGGATGATGGTGTAACTGCTGACATGGTCTCCCATGCCAGAAATTTCTCAGATAAGGAGTCAGACCAAGTGTTCTACAACGGCCCCAACCAGAAACCTATCCTGCTTCCTCACCATTTCCCCACAGAAACTACAGGAGTTCGTGGGTATCTTAACTGGAGAGTTTGTGGGAGATGCTTGCTTTCACTTAATTGTGATTCTCTCTCTTGACTATATGGCCGCTCTTGATCGACTTTTGCTACCTTCAACCCCGACACAATCAGGTTTTGAGGTGCACCTTGGTTACTTTTCAACCAACAGGTAAGTTATAACGTAACTTGTGCCAAGGAATGAATGGTGAAGGGGGTTAACTGCATTATGAACAGGGCCTCTGGGATACATGGTGACCTCCTTGAGTAAGAAGCCTTGCCAAAGCATGTTGCACTCTTTCCAGCTAGATGTTAATTCCCAAGTATTTCGAGGGGCCCCAATGAAGATATATCACACTTATAATAACTAACAATTAGGGTCACCATTTGACTACATGTGGCATTAGTAATGTTAAAATCTCAATAAGTGAAGGTCAATAACCTTGAAAACATTTTTATTCCCTGGTGTGAATGTTACATCCTATTCCATCATCAATTTTGAACTCTGCTCACCAAGATCAATTGCAATTATTACTCATTGCATTCTTCAGCTATTTTTTAATCTTGATAATTCATTGAGAAAATTACATTGAAAGTAAAAATTTCCAGAATGTTACAGATCCTGTCTCCTACTTTGGAAAAAGTAACTTTCGTTGCAGGCAGAACATATCTGAAGTGATGAACACTCACGATGTAGTGCCCCCACCTCGGGAAAATTTCTGTGGGCGCCTTTGAGAAGCAAGCAAGTTTCGTGAAGCTTGCAACAGGCCACTCGCGTATCGAAAGAATAATGAGGTCATTCCTGAGGCAGAAGGTAGTCAGCACTTAGGTAGAATACTGCGCATTGTTTCTTGGGAAGGAGGACAGTGGTACGTCGCGAGTAGGCTGTCACTCGCTCTTTCGCCCAACTTTGCGGAGACGACCCCTCACCCTCTCATAATCCATTGGTCCTCTGAGCCGGCCATGTTGTGTTCCCTCGTTCCTCTCTTAATCCTCTGGCCTCTGAGGTTGCCAGGTTAGGAGTGTGTCAGACTCTTTTCATCCTCTGATCGTCCACTGCTTAACCCCGCGCAGCAGACGTATGCCAATGCCACATCAAATTACTACACCGAGTACAATAATACATGTATAACACTCTTCCAGAACATCAGGGTCATCTAAGTTATGATACAATCATGACATTTGTGGTCAGTGAAATATGTAACTGCTAAAAGGAGGTAGGATTGGAGTTGCCGACCACTGTTCCACGTTCCAAAAGACGTGCTTTCATAGTGAGAAATGGTGGCTTTTAAATAGAATTCAATTGAAACTTCTCTGTAAGGAAAATAAAAATCAAGAACTAAGTTCAATTCAAAAATTGAAATTATAATTTTATTATTCACGGAAAAAATCAACAACAAAGAACTGAAGTGGTAAGACTGCAGTGAAGACTGTGTTATCTTGTGTTGAGTAATTCACAAGATACCCTTAGTTACAAAATTAATCGTCTCATGAAATTACAATTGCTCCATAATGGAGTAATTGTAACTCAATAATACGCGTCGCGTTCTCAATAGCATGTGCAAATTTCGAATGATCGCGACTGTTAGTCTTCGTTAAATTACAAACATATTGACATTCTTTAGTATTATAACTCGCAGCTAACTTTTTATCTTATCTAGGAATTTTTGCTTAAATTTTTGAATCCGCCTCTGCCTTAGGGCCCTTGATCGGAATTGATGGGATGGTTCCTTGCTTGCTTCCGGAGAGTAAATTAGTTTTTTGTCCTCCACGTGGTCATATGCAGTTTGTACTGGTTTTTTTTTACAATAAATTTATTATTATTATTAGTCGAACGGTTTGTTTTAAAAACCCGAACGGTGAAGAAAACTTCGCCCGGGCGCCCTTCAAACTAGGGTAAATCCGGGGATACCCGGACGGGTGGCAACCCTACCCGCAAGTAGTATCATCGGTGCTATTAGTTCTATCGCGTTCTATCACGCAACTGGAGCTCTTTTGTTAAAACTGAACGATAACTGTTTCGTTCAAACTGTGGGAGCGTCGCAACGAAACACTTGCCGCTCCAATCTCAAACTTGTTCCACTTGTCGCTGTCGCTTCGTTGCTATGGCGCCAACAAGTTACCAGTTATTATTAGACGGGCAGTGCATTCGCATGTCAATCAAAAACTCACGGAAGGGCTATTGGGTTGAGTAAGTCGCCTTAAATCTAACCAAAGAAAAGACTTACGTTATTTTTTAATACAACGGTCGTTATTGAATTTTTTTCGCTGGGCAGTGAGCAAATTCCCTGACTTCTCCAGAAACAGAAAATTCCCTGACTTTTCCCGGTCGCTCGTCACCCTCACTGTACTATTTACATTTTCCACCATCATATAATTTAAATTTTTCGATAAAAATATCACGGTACAATGAATNGGGGGGGGGGGGGGGGGGCAACATCTTGCCAAATCCCATCCCATGTCAGCACATTCAATCAAAAGTGTACTGAAAATGGCACAACATCGATTTAAAAAATAATCATATCACCTCTTTGTAATCATTTCTGAATTTTTTAAAATAAGTTTTTATGAAAATTTCTTTCATGCTTTCTGGTCTATATTATTAGTTACTCTATGTTAGTCAATTGTAATACGCTGGTATTGGCAAGTGGTAATCACTAGTTAAATAATTAATGACTATTAACATTACACATATTTAGTGATAGCTTCAGCTGGCTTCATAGCACCACACACACACTAAATGCAGATAACATTTCACTTTCTCCTCGTGAACCATTTTGAAAAATTTACCATTAACTTGTTCACTCACTCCAAACGAAAATATTTAAGACACAAAAACATGCCAAACAGTCAATAATACATTTCTTAATGTTAAATTTAAATTATAATGCTAAAAGAAAGTTCCTCACAAAACGTGAAAAAAATTAAAAAATCAAGGAATATAATTAAGAAAGGAATTCAATAATCCAGAACAGATTCTTCCATTTTTGATGAATTTTCATCAGATGGAACAACTTCAATTGGACATTAAATAAATAGGATTGGTTTTGTAGCAATGGGAATGATGCAATAACAGCTAACACACCAATTTTTTATTAAGTTAAATTTTCCTCATCAAAAATATCATATTTACCCAATTTTTTTTACCTTTTAGATTAGTTGAATGAAATATCAGTTACAAGCACAACTTAATATATAAACAGAAAATAATTCTGAAAGATTGAGAAAATAGAATGATTATTTCTTGTCTTAATTTTGTCACATATATTTTGACATCAAAAGAATATAAAAGTAAACCGTTGAATTAAATATACGTGCTAGTCTTGTAAGCAACAATGGAAAAACAAGCCAAAAACAGAAAAAGAAGAAAAGGCTCCTTAATCCTAATATTATACTACATATTTACGATACATTCCAATAGTTACAAAAGCAAATGGTTACATAAGTATGTTAATAAATTACTCTACTGACGATGTCTCAAATTAGGGAAGAATTATTGCAAATAATAAATATACAGATCTGCTAATATATAAATTATCCCTTACATTATCCCATAGATTAAAATTCTGAAACCTTCTGTAAAAAAAATTGTAGCAAAACTTCCACAATCTCAGTATTGAGTCAATCATGGCACCAATACATAAAAAAATTGTTAGAACAAGAATATCAAATTACACAAAATTCTACAATAGGATAAGCATTCTACAGGTTTCTTTAGTAAGATACTTAATTTGACACTTTCAAGCTTTATCTTTAAATTTGATTCAACAGCTAGACTTTGCTCAATCCAATTGATGTAACATTCCATAGATGAAAAGCTGACAGTTACCTCCAACATCCAAACAACTTATTCTGATATATTTATTCAAAGTGAATAAACAAGTAACACTTTTGAGTGAATGACAATACAAACACAATGAATTACATTTACTTCTAACTTATAGAAAGATTAGTATAGCAAAAACCTACCTTTCCAAGCAATATGTACAACAATCCAGCAGTAATTCCCGTAAGGGAAACACCCACAATTAGTTGAAATAGAGAGGGTCTAATCAGAGTCATAGCTAAGATAAAAAATTATCTGCTAAATGTTAATTTCTGAAAAAGTGTGTTACGTCACAAAGGTAATTGAAAAACTGATTTGAATTTAAGATAACATCCACATTTCAACCCCGTTAATTCGGTAAATCATGAACCTTTCTAAAACTCTGAACATACTCCCAATCGTGTCGCACCTCGCAACACACAACCAAGTCGAACAATGCAGATCATGTCACAGCATGGGTACAGTAAATACAAACGAAGCTTCCAGTAATGGGTGTCTATCGCTGAGACATTGTTTAAATCCGATCTTGAACTCCGAGACAAATAACACGCTAGAAAACGACGAACACATTCAACAAACACCGGGTCACCCAAATCTGAACAGAAAACCGGGCGGGAAGAGGTGAAATCCTGATGAGATGCGCAAGACAGGGAAGATGTGCATATCGCCAACCTCGGAAAAAACACGCCCAATTTCGTTTTCTTCTTTGCGGAAGAAGTTGTACCCCTGAATTTTTCACTCGTTGACCATTTCCAGCGTAAGGAAATCCTTAATATCTTAAAGAAAAATCAGTTCTCAGAAAATACTTTATATTTTTCCCTAAATTGTATATTAAAATATTTAGGAAAGAAATTTCGTGAAGTTGCAAACCTGTACACTCACATGCTACAGAGTTTCTGATCAGAAGGAAATTTAATTCCCATTCTTCTATAAGCCTCTAAACACGCAAAGTCTCTTCATTGTTGTTACAAATGTCGTTATGTCTCAAAACTTCATTAGCTATTATTTTCTACTTATTGAAAAGGCATATGAAATAAGAGGACGTTCTGAAGCAGGTCTCACTTTAAGCGTGATCTGAGCACCAATCCGTGGGGTTCAAGAGGCACCTTCTGTTACTCAAATCAAAGTAAACTTTACTCGTAGAAAATGTAACCTAAAAAACAAACATAAATGGGAACGCACTGGTTTTGTTAGTTTATTGTGAAGAAATAGCAGTAAATTAGTTTATTGTCCTCGACGTGGTCGTAGACAGTTTGTAACTACTCTCTTGTCAAAAAAATTAATTTATTCATTCATTTATTTATAGGATAACTGGCTTGTTGTTGGTAGAGGACTTGTACACAGTGTAGCCTGCGATTTAACTTCGCCGTCGTCCATTAGAGGGAGAGTAATGATAAGAGAACGTTTTAACGAAAAACATTTAACAATTTTAAAAACCTTTTACATCAAGAAACGTGGGGTGACGTGTATAATTATGAAAGCACCAACGATACATTCAATGTATTTTTTCAATATTCTTGAAGTATTACAACTCTTGCTTTCCTATAAAACGCAAGTTGGTTACAGTAAACAATCACAATCGATGGATAACACAAGGGATTAGAATTTCTTCCAAAAACAAACATCATATATATTATATTTCAAAACTCAATAACCAACCACTCGAATTTCATGATTATTTCCGTAAATATAAATCCATTCTTAAAAAAGTGGTCTATGCAGCCAAAGTAATGGAAAATGACAGACATAATAGAATCGAACAACCGGGCTTAATTTTATTCCATGTGGAATATTATTTAAAAAATTACACACCCCCTCCAGAAAATCTCACAGAAAACATCTCCCAACTAGAAGATGGCAAAATTGTATTAAATCCAAAGGACATCGCAAATTTGTTTCGTTCTTAATTCTCAAAAATAGGTAAAATATCGAAATCAATAACTCAAAACCAATGTCCACCAATTACATTCACACACGTATCGCATTCTATGTTCACTTCCGAGACTAACGCTAGTGAAGTTACGCGAGTCATCAGTTCTTTAAAAAATAAATTTTCAGCAGGGATAGATGATATACCTGAATTTATAGTAAAATCTTCCTGGTGTTATACTAAATCCACTCATATTTTCAAAAGCTCCTTGTCAGAAGGAGTGTTTCCTGACGTATTTAAAACTAGTGGTGCAAAACCATTGCTCATACTTTCTCATATACGTTTCTCAGTCTGGACTAGAGAGCGGCATTAAAGCATTCTCTTAGGAGAGGGATTATTTTCACATGTTACTCTATATTTTGAACGTCTTCATTTTACCCAATTTAAAAAGTTTATTAAAGAAATATTTTACTACCATTTATATAAAAGAATCTCTAATATACAAATTCTGTCGTTTCGTTTTTTGGGGAGATAACATCAGCAAGATTTAAATTCTACCTCAAAAGATATATTTATTAATAAATATAAAGATAAATAGGATATTATTAACGCGAGAACAAAGCCAGCAGACCTTAAATATTCTTATAAAATATAATAAGGAACTAAAGAGTTAATTTTTTTGCGATTTGCAATTTCAAAATTATATTAATAAACAATAATCATATCTATTAAATATTTCGGTTTATAGGTGATACTGTTTGTTTTATTTACTTCCTGTTATTTCGTAACGCTCCTTATCTATCTCGTCAAATAATTCTGTGAGTGTTAAAATATATTCCTTTCTCTTTCCTGAGCTTCCTTGGTCACCTCTTGATCTTTTCGATCCCGGCGCCATTAGGGCTAGGGTATTTTTCATTTTCCTCATTATTTTCATCCCTCTCATTTTTTGTCCTACCTCTTTTTTGTCCCCCCATATTCTTTGTCTCCCCTCATTTTTTGTCCACCCCTCAATTGTTTGTTTTCAATATTTTGATGTATGTTTTGATGGTTGTCTAAACAAAGTTCATGGTTGTCCTTTTCATGGTTGTCTCAACCAAGTTCAATATAGATCAACGAGATGTTGTTAAATTGTAGCAAGGGGCTATACGCCCGATTTTATTATATGGAACATGGCTTGGTAACACTAATTTGTTTACTAAGTGGTAGAAAAGAAACTAGAGAGAACTCAAATATTATGCCAGCTTCGGATGGGACATAAAACAACATATAAAACAGTACATTCCAAAGCACTGGAAGTTCCCAATGAAAAATGCCTTTATTTATTTATAAAAAATTAAAGTACCGCAATTAAATAGACAAATAACGATCGTCATAGATGGAAAATATATAATAATAATAAATTTATTGTCAAAAACAGTACAAACTGCGTATGACCACGTGGAGGACAAAAAACTAATTTACTCTCCGGAAGCAAGCAAGGGACCATCCCATCAATTCCGATCAAGGGCCCTAAGGCAGAAGCGGATTCAAAAATTTCAGCAAAATTTCCTAGATAACATGACATAGACACTGTATTGTCAGTGTTTACAATGAGACGGTTTGCATGGAACCAAGTTGAAAGGTTAGACAAAACTTTTTGAGCATTGGCGTATTTACACAGTAAATTAATGTCATCAGCAAAAAAGAACCACTCTGCAATCTGATGTGGATGATGACATGTCGTTCACATACAATAAAAAGAGTATAGGGCCGAGAATTGATCCTTGGGGTACTCCGCAAGTAAGTGGCTTTGTTTCTGAAAGACAACGCTCAAGTATTTTATTTTTAGTATAGGCTATTTCTACCTGTTGATATCTATCTTTTAAATAAGAAGTTAGCCGTTGATGTGGAAGTCCACGAATGTCTAAAGAATGCAATTTGGAAAGGAGAATT
>NNCF01126607.1:407498-427840 GCA_002313205.1 Laupala kohalensis | reverse complement strand
TGCCTGTCGTTTTCCATTACTTTAGCTGCATAGACTACTTTTCGAAGAATAGTCTTATATTTACGAAAATAATTATGGAATTCGGGTGGTTGGTTATAGCGTTTTGAAAGATGATATAAATGGCGTTTGTTTTTTGAAGAAATCCTTATCCCTTGAGTGATCCATCTATTGTATTTCTTTGTGTTAATTAACTCGTGTTTTATGGGAAAGCTAGAGTTGTAATGTTTTAGGAATATTGAGATAAATACATTGAACCTGTCGTCGGTGTTTTGGCAATTGTAAACATCTTTCCATGTTTCTTCACGCAAATAATTTATAAATATGGATTTATTTATGTCATTAAACTCTCTTGTAAATTTGTAAAGGATTTTAAGCGGTTTTAGTTTATTATTAATAGTCAATACTTGAGCAAGGTGATCACTGTATCCGGCGATAAACACTTCAGAGAGATACGAGATTCCATTGTTGACTATAATTTGATCTAGCAATGTTTGAGATGAGCCGGAGAGGCGAGTGGGGTCGTTTATCGTAGTAATAAGGTTGAAGGAGTCGATAAGATTCTTGAATCGATTAACTGGTGAATGTGCAGAGTCGGATGTACTCAAGAAATCGATATTGAAATCACCACATATAACGATAGATTTAGTAGATTTATGTGCGATATGTTCTAAAACATTTTCGAAGTTCCGAAAAAATATGTCAAGATCTGATTGAGGAGGTCTATAAATACACAAAACAACAATACCGGTGTCGGTCAGTTCAACTGCAGAAATTTCGAACACACTATCTACGCAGAAGTTCTCGTAGCCTGTCAGTGGAGAAGATAAAATATCATTACGAACGTAGATGCACGTACCTCCGTGGGGATTTTGCCGACAGTAAAAACTTGCTAAAGAAGAACTTGCTAAATAATAATTAGAAATAGCAGTATCGTTGATGTTGTTAGTTGAAAGCCAATGCTCTGTGAGGCATAGCAAATCGAATCGATTTTCGTGTACCAGAATTTCAATGTCTGTCAATTTGTTTGAAAGGGATTGGACATTATGATGAAATATAATTATTTTATTTTCGTAAAGAGTTTGTGACTCACGAGAAATGGAATCGACGTTAGATTGTGGAGAGGAATTTGAATTTGGTTCAGCTTTTAGTTCCGGATCAAGACCGCACACTGCACCAGAACGCGATTACATCTTCGAGTACCACATCGTACTCCTGAGCGCAAGTTGTAACTGTGTATGGGGGTGGCAGGAGGAATAAATGAGGACGTGGGAGATGAGGAAGCAGTAGGTGAAAGAACGGGGACAGGAGAAGAAATGGGTGTGGAGATAGGAAGATGAGATGGTGATGAGGTAGGAGCAGAGGGAGGTGGAAGAGGAGATGAGGTAGGTGCAGGAGGAGGTGTAGGAGTGGGTAAAGGGGCAGGTGGATGATGTGAGGTCAGATGTGAAGCTAGGAGAGAACCGAAGTGATGTTTCCCAGACGGTCTCATGTGTAAACCGTGCTGGGTAAAGTCCTTGGCAGTCAGGTGTGGTTGCAAATAGAAAAATGTGATTTTTATGTCTGCCAGGTGATGTTTTAGGGAGATGTTTGCCAGGTTACTTTTGTGGTTTATTTGTGGAACGTTAAAGCGTGGAGGCAGGCTAGAGAGCTTTATGTTCGTGTGCAGGGGGTCATTCTTGTAGATGTTCAGACGTGTTGAAACGTTCACCGAAGTTAAAATCGTTCTGCCCACCTATGATTATTACTGTGTTCCGCTCTGTGAGTTTTTTAATGTAAGTGTCCAGTTCTTGAATAACTTCAGCCAAACGTGCGTTTGGCTTAAAGAAACCGGAGACTGAGAACTGGCTAGGAAGCAATCCACGCAATACGGAGGACATCTGAGGACCATGCGAATCAGCTTATATGAGCACGTTTGATTTCTGCGTGGAAGTGTTGGTTTCATCTTTGGATAGCACTACTTTACGTGGTTTTTGAGGGGCTGTGCTTACCAGTGCGTGGTCTGTGAACAGGTCTGGGTACTGGACGGGAGGGGATGAAACGAGTAGGTAAGGGAGGAGACAGGGACATGTCATCTAACACACTAAACCTATTCGGAGTGAAGATACATAAAGATGACAAGTAATCTCGAAAATTATTGACAAGAAAATTGGTAGAAAGTTGGCAAGTACGTTGGAACAACACAAAAATGGAGAGAAACACATGCTTTTATAAAGGATGTAGATTTTGTTCATAAATGAAGAAAGTTCTTTAAATTAAATCATACTTGATACAATTCCTATTAGGTCACGGATACTTCAATGTATATGAGGTTAAAGGAAGACTGTGTGATGAAGCTACGTGGCTGTGTGGTAAAGAGGCAGAAATTGCAGAACAGGTACTGTGGAATTGCTCACTTTGTGCTGAAGGACGTGCACGGTACATAAAGAGTATTAAGCTAATGGGGTGCGTGGTGTGTGAACAGGTCTTGATACTGGACGGGAGGGAATGAAACGAGTAGGTAAGGGAGGAAACAGGGACATGTCGTCTAACACACTAATCCTATTCTGAGTGAAGAGTTGGGGTGGTGCATGTGTCGTTGGTCTAACCGGGTGGTAGCAGTTGGAAGGACGTCGAGAATTTCTAACTGTAGTCCAACCGCCGATCGTTTTCTTATTGACCTCTTCCAGCGCACTGATTCGTGTTTAATATATTGTATCATGTCATTGTACGCCTTCTGAAGATCAACTTTGAATGAGTTGAGGAATGCGATAGTGTCCATTGTGGTGAGATAGCAACTTAACGACAAAAGCAAATGAGATTACACGAAAAATGACAACTAACACTGAATGAAGGATGTTAGTATAATAATATATTTGTTACAAAGGAAGTTACAATTGAGATAATAAATAAATTAAATATACAAACTAACCGACGACAAAACTGATTGAAATAATTATTTAGGGCGACCACTGGAGATTAATTAATTCGACAATAACTACCGTATATTGTGTTAAAATGTAAATAAATACGAAAGAATCAAGAACAACGAATTGTAAAATAATGTAATAATTCTATGAATTATGACGACGATAACTTGGGTGCAACAATGGGGCAGGGTTTAAATAAGTAAATAAACAAACCGACAACTAAAATCACAGAAATAATTTAGGATGACAACTGCAGATAAATTAATTCCACAATAACTAAGGCAATATTATGTTAAATTGTAATGAATAACTACAAAAAGATCACGAAAATAAATGGTAAAATATTGGAATAATTCTATTTACGACGACGAAACCTGAGCAGTGCAACAATAGAGTACGTTATTTGTAAGTTAATAATGATGTAATAGTATACGCACCAGAAAATCTAAATACAGCAAAATAATTAATTTTAATGCACCAAGAAGTTAAATTTATGGTTCCCATTGTACTTACGTAAACTTTATCACACCTTTGAATGAAGCACTGAATGAAAACAATGTGAAATTATATTTGGTCCGTTGAGTTTGAAAACCTTAGGAAATGTTTTTAGTGTTTTTTCACTTAGCACTCACACAGAACAAAGAATTTTACACTACAATGAAAGTTGGGATCTAAATACAACTACTGATCACAAAAAACTCGAAAAAATAAAATAATTAGAAAGATTATACTGAAAAATAGAGAGAGCTCATTCACAACTGCAGCTAACGCCAGGAGCAGGCTAGCCAATGTACAAATGGTAAATAAACCATTTAGTTATTTTATTTTGTAAATTGCGTTTTCCTTATGGAACTCCGTGTGTTTGTCACCTAATTAAACAATTCGAATTCCTAAACTTAATGAGAACCCTGAAGTCTCGTGTGTTTGAAGTTCCTAATTACCCTAGAAATTTTTTAATTAATTTTCCCAGTTTTCAGGACAATTTGGCGCCCATCATTCAAGATTTTTACAATGTTTGGTCCCAGGGCCATTTCTCCTCAATATTAAATTTTATTTATCACAATTAGGTACTTGAGGACAGGGTCCTCGGTAAGTTAATCAATTATCACTATTATAAACCCCGGCACATCACAATATCAAGATAGCATATCTATTAAAAAGAAATAAAAACATAATTAAATTTTTATAAAAAATAAGACTCGCGCAGAACTTACGGGCCATCCAAGTTCAATCGTTGTTGTTGTTCTTGTTGTTGGAAAGCCATGTTGTTGACTGTTTATGCTCAACACTGCATGTTACATTGCTTTATGCGTCATTTCTACGTCAATGGGGTAGGATGTGACGGTTACCCACATTGATGTGGGTCATGCGTCATCCCGTTATCCTTTGACGTCAATGCGGTACGATGTGGCATGGTTACCCTGGGTCGTGCGTCAAAGGATAACGAAATGACGCATGTCTACATGTACTACTACTTACGATCTGCAATGAAATGTGGCAACACAGTATTGCACTGAGCATGGTTGACGCCTTATGTAGTACTGAGCCATTGCTGACTACTACAAAGCAGGACATCTTACGCTGTCGGACAACGACACGCTGAACCATCCGCCTTTGGTGATACTCACTACCTGGGCTGTATATCAAGTGCCTACGGTGTTTGAGCGTTTCCCGCTACACATCCAACAGCATCAAGGCACCAAACAGCTTCAATATTGTCGACGTCATTACGACATTGGCAACACACATTTTGACGTACCGCCACCACTTGTTCGCGATTGCTGCTTATGTCGCGAGGAGAAAAAAGAAGAGATCGACAGTTCAGAATAAAAAAAAGGTAACTGATGCTGCGAATGTGGATGACATTTGCTTTCATCATACCTTTCATTATATGTCAGACAACATAAATACCGACAACTGATAACTGTACCCACCGTGTTTATTGCACACTCCACCAACAATCATTTACAAATGTTGTACACATGGCATGACGGATAATCAAGTGAAAAGAGTTGTAGCATTTTTGACGAACGAGATCGAAACACGGTATAACGAATCTTGTTCGTTAATCGTTCTACCGAAAGTCAAGTCAACAATCTCGTCTTCGACTTCATCAGGTGCATATTCTATGCGGAATTGGGTGGAAATCATCCTAGACTGTATTATTACCTGTACACTTTTCATTCTTTTCAAACTACCATGACATTCTGTCCTATTTGTTTAGAAGATAAATGTGACATATTCATCACATTATGTACGCACACCTTCTGTAAACCATGCATCGATAATTGGATGAAACAACGTGATGATTGTCCACTATGCCGTCATTCATGCGACTTGAAGCAGTGTTCGAATTTCACAATTATATCCTCTCAGGATGAATAGGATTTATCACAACAAATGAATGTTACATCACCTGTGTTAGTTTATCAAAGTAATTTTATTAATAATTTCTTTTATACATCTTTGACCGATGATCTACTCAATCTAATCTATGATAAAAAATGATTGATATTATAAAAAGATTGTCAAGAAATGATCTTTGACTCATGTCTGTTGTATTTGGATATTTTAAAAGAATAGATATATGTCATTCGATCAAATTGTATTAATCGCAATGGTTATGGAGTTAATAAAACTCATTCATGCGTCTTTGTTGGCTCCTATGAAATGTGTGCATTATGAAAATTTTATATCGAGAACGAAAGAAAATTGAAAGAATGACAAATGGGATGTTGCAGTACTTTCTTCATGTCTTCACTGTACGCTAAAGTCAACATTTTTCATTTCAGAAAATGACTGAGTGTTCCATATGTCTTCGCGAGCATGTGCAAAAAAGTGAAAAGGTAACGACACTGCGGACACTGCTTCTGCCAAACATGTATCCACAATTGGTTACAAAACCAGTCTACATGTCTAATATGTCGACGCTTTGTGAATGGGACGTTATTGATTCGTCCTCCAAGCACACTGCATAGTTACAGACATCGATTGTATCCACATGTTTACACATCTTCGAGAAATATAAGGTTTTATAATCGAAGACTTCAAAGCTGCATCATGAACATTTTATTGAGAGGAAATATTATCGATGAAATTTGCATGTCAAAAGAACGAATTAAATCACAAAAAAATTTATATGAAGCGAGTGCAGCCCTCATAGATATTATGTGTAATGTCATATGTGAAATTTACAATGCTGAACGTCGAGAAGATGAAGATCGAAAAATATTTCTTCGCGTATATTGGCAAGATATATATAAATTACAATGGAAAATGTGCAGATGCATTGGGATATTTTCTTCGATATGCAGACAAGGCGTACTATAAACAGAGCGAAAAACTATGTGCGACGATTTCATTTTTGGCGCAACGAAGCCATGAACAATTTTTATTGAATGCAGAATGGGAGAAATGGGAGGAGAAGCCATAAAATGAGAAGATGAATAACTTCAGAATTTGTATCATCATGGCTTGTAGCGTGTCAACATGGTGGGATAAATGTCCTTTGCTTGCATCTGGTATCAAATCATACGAGCGGGTAAGCAAATACAACAAATTATTAACGATAAAGCTCAAGCGAGGCGTGTGGAAAATAATCTTGTAAGCAAAACATGTGCGAGAAAAAAATACATGAATTTCGTGAACGTTTGGACAAAGAAATTGAAACGAAAGTGGAACAACATGTATCGTCCGTCTTCGCTGAAGAACGCGTAGAGTGTGAATATAATGAAAATGTTGTAAGTAAAGTTTATGTGGATGTTATCGATAGTGTAGACAAGCGTTTTGACGATTTCGAAGATCTCACGAGTCAACATTTTGTTCGCAATGAAATTAAAAGCAATGTGGACGCACTATATCACACGCTCATTGGGCTGCCCGTCCATGTACAAGAAAATTTTTTTTTCGAGCTACACTATCGCAAGAGGTATCAAAATTTGCGTAATCTTATACAGATTACGAAAAACTAGAATTGCGTACCATCTTGAGGGCTCTACCGCACTTTGAAGTTTTGTAAATTTTACCATTTTACCGTATGCCTAAAATAACATAAAAATCAAGTTTAAAAGGTATTTTATCCTTGAAATAAATAAAACAAAGCACAAGGTAATAAAATAGAGCTTATAATCAATGACAAACACTTAAAATGTTAACTTATTGTTGTGTCCAAAATTTGGCATTTCTGCTCGAGATTGCAACCTGGTTCTAATAAAGCCATCTCTAGAAGTAGCGTCAGTCACACTTTGTGAGGCCTCTGTTACCAGTTAAACACATCTTTCGACAGATTATGTGTGACAAAGTAAGCCAACAGTTTCCAAACTCTTATCTTTTGCCATGATTTGAATGTCCTAATTAGAAACATGTCGAAGTACTGGTGGTGCTGTAACCTGACACTCGTGCCACACAATAATTTCGGTGTAATCTCTAGCAGAGAAGTTAATTTTTGGTGGTTTAAATATCCTGCGTTTAGTGCTACTTTCAGCTTCTCTAGCTTTTATTATTCTTCGCAATGGCAGCTCCCGAATGTGGTCTCTATCATCAAACAACATACTGACAAGTATATTTTCTGGGTGCGCAAAAAAAGCATTTCTTTTGATAACAGAATCGACAACAGATCTCAGATTTTCGGGTAAAAATCGAGAGAACATAATCAGTTGAAAAATATGATTAGCTCCGTCCTTAAAAGACGTCTTTTGTTTGATTAGGAACCAAATCGGAGCGTATACTTCAAGTAATATCTTCACAATGTTGTATTTCTCAAAAGTGCTACAATACAACAAATTCAATTAACGAAGTGCGGTTTTCGGGAACAGTAGAGACAGACTAAGTGCGAATCATCTGAAATTCACAAGTTTAGAGTGATAAATTATTCGAGTGAACCAGTGTATCAAAATTAAATAACATTATGAGACTTGTGAAATAAACTGTGCGGCCGATGAACAATGTTATACGCGCTCAAGTGAATTCAGATCGTAAGAGGCGCCAAATTTTATCGCAGGTAATGAGTACATAACAGTATTAGAGTATCCAAAGTCTGTATTACGAGCAGTGAGAAGCCAAGAACCAACAGATAATAGGAACTATTTCGTCTCGCCAAAGAAATTCCATCAGATAATTAATTGACTCCAGCGAGAAAGGAAAGTAATAAATTTCAGATAAAAGTTAGCTGCAAATTAGTCACTTTTGTGTAATTGTGAGCCCAGAGAAGGCAACGTCTTTGCGAAATGTGTTATACCGTGAGTTCACTGCATGGTCAGCCTGAAGGCATGCTAGTACAAATTAATCAAGTGACCTCGTAATTAAAGTTAAATATTGCAAATAACGACTTATTAAATGATATGCAACGTGATTCGGGTAACAAAGTGAAGCTCTGAAACTAGTTGCGAGTATGGAGTAAAATAGCTATGAGGCGGTAAAGAAGATAAAAAGGGATTGAACATTTGCGAGCAGAATTGAAGTAATGTTCTCAAGAATCACGCGAGAGGGAATATGAATTTGCTCATTATCAAGTAAGACATCAACTGATACTATGAACAATGTACAAAGGTGTAAAGTATTTTGCAAATTGTTATAAAGCCAAGTACATTGTAATTAAACGTCAACAGACCCAGCGTTAAGTGCGATATGTGCATTAAATGTGTTACGAGCTCAAAGAACAGCTGATCCCAGTAACAGAAGACCGTGGTGAGTAAACTCTAAGAACAAGAGAACATTTAGTTGGCAGTAAGCGTATCAATGTGTAGTGACCTTGCAATTTGTGTAATAGGAGTTACTTTTATTAACATCTGTGTAAGTGTAGACCAATTCATAATTATGTTCATCAATAAAATGCGTTTGATGTTGTTGCGTTTGCATGGGTGCGATGGTGGGGGCGCCCAAACATGTTCCGAGTGGACATGGCATAGTGAGGAGGATGAGTAGGTATGACGTGATTAATAGCTAGGAAGGAGTATTTTTTTTGAGGTGATGAGATATTATGCGAAGGGAGAGAGTAGTCGTACTAGGAAAAGGAGAGTAAGAATAAGATTCAATATTATGGTGACGTATTAAGCAGGAATGTTCAAATGCTGGTGGAGCATACTTTTGGGTGCGTTGGAGGGGGCACTCAAACATGTTCAGAAAGGACGTGGCATAGGGAGGAGTTGTATTGAATAGGATATCTTTTAGAAAGTGTATTTTTTTGAGTTTGTCGTAGAGTGAGGTGTGGATTAGGTAGGAAGGAGATTGAATATTTTTTGGGGTGAGCAAACATGTTCCAAGTGGGCATGGCTTAGTTGAGGGAGAGTAGTGGAGTATGATGACGAGGGATTATGTTTTGAAAGAGTAGTGATTTTTGCGAGATTTTTTCGTGGTGAAATGTAATAGATAGGACGTGGTTAATAATTGACTGGAGTATTTTGTCGAGGTGGATTAGTTAAGATAGATTAATGATTAAATTGAGTATTATTTCGAAATGTATTATGATGGAAAGGAGTGAATAGATGAGTTATGTAGGACGTAATGAAGAATAGTATTCAGAAGTTTTCGAGATATAACTGGACATGACATATAGTGAGATATTAGGAGTATTTGATATTTAAATGTTATATTAAATATGAGGTGAATGAGGAAAGGAAATATTGAGGAAGGAGATGTTTTGTTTGAAACATACGTCGTAGTAAATATGATTACTCCTAGATGTAGAGTGAATTTTTTTTTGATTTAGATGAACGTAACAGGGAGATGATTACGTGATATTTGGTTTTGTGATGTATTGAATAGGATGTTAGTGAGGAAGGTATTATTTAGGAGAGTTTTTTTTCAAAATAGTAGTAAATTTAAGATTAGTATTTTTTGTGAGGAATATGATTTTGTAAATAGATTGATTTTTTAATACGTGATGTAGGGCAGATGCATTAATGGATAGCTTTTTTATAAATATGTGATTAATAAAGTTGTAAATGTTTGGATAATAGTATAATTTGGAGGGGAGATATTATAGCCAGGAGGACGTGTCGATGTGATGGTGATTTAGTTTTTGTTTTGAGACGGTTTAATGAGGGTGTGAATTAATACGTCGCGAAAAATGGGATTTTTTTGTGTTATACAATTGATGTTTAGGGGTGCAATCGATAAAGTTCGTGGAGAAAGATATAAGAACGATTACCCAAGAAGGTCGAGAATTCAAGGAAGTAATCAGGAGTAAACCTAGAACAGAAATTAAAAGGAGCGTAACATAGGATAATAGAAAACAAGTTAATTGGAAAACGTGTTTGTAAAACCGACCAGGATCTAGAATTGATTTTTACGGTGGGTGTGTAATTAAGTAATTATCATCGTAGTTGGAAAATAAATATTGAAAGGTTGACCCAATTAAATTCAAAGAAATCGAATAGTGATATCACTCGAATTCGTCATGTGAATTAGGTTGTGATGAAAATGAAATAAGGAGGAAATATTGTGTGAATTATGAAACGGATATTCCGATAATTTTTTTTGTAAATATAAATATTAATCGTGCACGTAATTATTATGGATTTTGTGGAGTTATGAGAGTATGAGAAAAAGTGTTGATGAGTTTTGCCGTCGCAGACGAGAGGAAATATGCAGTCAGATTGCCAACTCATATATGCGAAGGGGAGATATTAGGTGCGAAATATATAAATGTTAAGTGTACGATTCGACGAGAAAGTAAATGCGCAAAGGGAAAATAGGAAGTAAGTGAATTGAGAAAGCACGATGTGACGTCCGAGGATCAAATTCAGAGGAACATAAGTGTCAGAACGGTGTCGAGTGAGGATTGTCAACATTTTAGAACATAAAAAGAGATTTATTTCAATTAGATGAGAGACGATAGTCATCCTAGATTAAACAAAACGGTAACGCCAAACATGGTGTACGATAATCAGAACACTATTGGAATAATATAGATCGGGATAGAATGTACGCGGGTACAACAAAATATGTTACGCAAATTAGAGGTTGATAAAACAATAAATCCAACCGAAGTGGTAAAAAAACATAAGACTAATTGAAAGTGAAATATGAATAGAACGGGTAATGTCGATTATGTTGTTGTTTTTATTTTGGGGTATTAAAATGTGGAGTGTTAGGAATTGAATATTGGTGAAATTTAAATAGGATTATGGTGTTTAGTTAGGATAAGAAATTAACATGTAAATGATAAATTGTGTGTGGGGTTGAAGTCATAAGGATAAATCCGGATACAGTACCATTAATTTTCAGAATACTTATGGGAGACTAAAGAACAATTAGCGATTTTTTTTAAATTAGTAAAAAAAGAATTGTGTATTTTGGGGGTATATGCAAAATCTAATTTTTTTCTTATACGAGAGGGGAGTCATCTAACGACCCGAATTCGCTAGAGTATTTTACGATGTTATTTTTAAACATGTGCGGCGATTATAGGTTCGAATAGAACTGAAAACCCTATATAATACTCATTTGAATGAGCGCCAAATAGGAGCGCGTTCTGTGAGGCATAAGACGCAGATAGAAACTTTGTAAATTCGATTGTGATAATTAGAAAAATGTGAATACACCTTGTGGAGCTAGCGACGCAAAACTGGTCAAAGACAATTGATTGGCGGAATTCACAGTGCATAAATTTTAATTGGAGTGGGGAGAATTGCTGAGGAGGAGAAAATGCGAAAGGTATTGATCTCAATCTTACGTGGCCGGTCAGAGGGGACGGTTCGTTCTCGTATTACGTGGCTCGTCTGAGGAAACGGTCGCTATTAGATCTTATGCGAATCGTCAGAGAGTACGGTTTGAGTTGAATATTTTGAGAAGCGTTATATCGGACGATCCGGGGATCAAAGTGTCGGATGTCAGTAATTCCGGGTCAATGACATTGATTACAGATTGCAAATATGGAATAATAGTCACGTACTTGACAAACGGGGAGCTAATTTCTCGCACGGTGAATTGTGCTTCCGCGTACGTCAACCACTTTTTCGGGTGATCCTGCCAAAAGTTGGGAAGAGGTATTTTCGCGGTCGAGTCTGGCGAAAAAGTAGTGAGAGACTGTACGTTTTCATAAGACATCGTGAAATTGTAGCAAATTTACTTGTCTGAATTGAAAATAACTAGTGACAAACTACAATGCAAAGCTGTGTTACACAATAAAAAATTAACTGAAAATAAGAATTATATTAACATTGATTAAAACACAAGACATGTAATATATGTATCTAGGGAGCGCGAAAAAATTTTTTGACTAGGAATTCTATTCCAATGGAGCAAATTTTTTTGCGAAATCTCGACTTGGGCTGCACAATTCGATTGCACGTTTAGTGAGTGAATTATGGCAAAGTTTATTACGTTAAGTAAGATGGGGTCACCGTTAGAAAACTGATTATATTGAATCAGAAAATTATCTATTTTGTGCTAGTGTTTAGCAAAGTTAGATCAGAAGGTTGCGTGTTCGAATCACGTCGGGAGTCAACAGCTTATTTATTTTGTCGGGGAAGATTTTTTATTGCTTCGCAGGTCTCAGCACGTAGGCTTGCTTCGCAATAAGATCTCTTCCTCTCCAAAATAAATACTCAGAGGTTTGAATAGAACAAGGTTTATTATGTAAACAAGTCGTCTGAACGTAAACAGTGAATAACACCAGACGACGAACGATAGGCGTTGAACGTGAAATTATGCCTCGTTAGTTTAACTCACAACTTCAGGTGAGTCGGTGGTCGAAGGTAAGGAGTTTCCTTCTTCGTCGTTAGATGGCACCGCTGGTGATGTCCAGTTGTACTTGGTCGACGAAGTGCAATATTCGGGTGCGTGACGGCGCCTCCGGTTGAAGTTATCTTCGTTCTCACAGGATGGCGTGCCGTATCTTCGTGACTCGGAGCGGGTTCTAGGGTTGACCGCGAGGTGGCGTTTCGTGATAATGCTTCTCCGGTGTCTTGGTGGTTGAAATTATTCAGTCACAGATTTTGGAGATAGAATTTGTCCAGTACTTGATGTGTGAAATCGTTCTGTCACAAATTCTAACATAGAGTTATTCCTGAGCTTGGAAAATAATTCAGTCACAGATTTTGGATATATAATTTCTTCAGCACCCGATGTGTGGAATCACTCTGTCACAAATTCCAACTTTGAATTATTCCTGCGGAGCTGGGCTTCTTGTAGAGGTTATCGGATATCGATGTGAACTCATCAAGGATTTTCAGC
Source organism: Laupala kohalensis (assembly GCA_002313205.1). NCBI lineage: Eukaryota > Metazoa > Arthropoda > Insecta > Orthoptera > Trigonidiidae > Laupala > Laupala kohalensis. Next base: position 414,758 of record NNCF01126607.1, on the reverse strand, counting down.
GGAATAAGCTGGGGTTCTCGTTTTGAGGTTATCGGGCGGCAATGTGACTTCGAAGAGAATTGTCAGCAGAATGAATTCTTCGTTGCCTGTCGCTATAAGCAAAACAATGACAGTCGACGGGTGTGACGACGTAACACTAGAGCGAGGCTCGTCTATTGAGAGATAAACGAGGGGCGTCCTCGTTGCACACGTGTGTTTCAAGGAGTCTTCCACTATTTACAATGTTAGGATTCTTTGGCGTCGTATGTTGAGACTCTCTTGTGGAAAAAGAGTGACATCGCATTGGAAACCAGCAAAAAACTTTCGTGTGTCGGTTACATGGGGGAGTTTCATCATACGTATTTAGGTATGTATTTCGCTGTATATGTAGGAATGTGTTCCTACAAAAGGAAAGAACGTAAGAACGCAGTTTGAAAGAATCATATTTTGTGGTCCGTATCGCAATTGAATTCATTAACGAACAGCCGAGACAGACGCAAGTTTGAACGCGTACGGAAGATTATATGAGGGCTCCAAATGAAGCCATTAATACGTTGTAAAAGTTTCCGATTAGACGAAACACGAAAACGGTAGCACGTCGGTGACCGTAATAACTCGTCGTGATCTCGAATGAGGACGAACGAAAGGACGATTGAAAGATTGAAGAACAGCATCGCGAGCAGTCGGCGGGTCAATGTCGCAGTAAAAGCCGAGTAGCAGCAGCAGCAGACTTCGCTGGGATGAAGGGGTGTGCTACTGGCACGCTGATTTTGGACACGATTTCGAAGAACGTATTCTGGGTGCGAGTATACGTCTCTGTGAGACGAAATTTAAACGCAGTAATTTCAATGATTAGGGATTTGCATACCTCTGTAATTCAGTGAAAAGCTAGTATCTTGTAAAAGAGAAAGTATCATTGGAATCGAGTCTCTCGCACTAATATTAATTTTTTTTTCGAGGAGAAAGAAGAATCAAGAAGGAGTAAAAAGAACTATTAAATTTTCTCTGCTGAAAAAGAACAAAGTAAAGCTCATATTGTGCTTGTTTTGATTTATTTTTTGATAAAGATTTATTGTATAATTTGTAACTGTAAATGCACGGACGTATTAAATGAGCTAGATGTAATATTGCGTAACAAATTGCAGGATATTTTTTCTATTGTATTGTGTTGGAAGCGAATTTATGTGTTCATGTACATTGTATGGAAATATTTTATACCAGGAAAATCGCAGAATAAATTGTGGTAATCACATCAGAAGTACCGAATCCTTATTTTTTTNGGGTGGGACTTACCACGGTACTTGCTTCTTTTAGTTCTGTTACAATTGGCTTTCCCAACGTGGAGCAATCTCACCACAGTGCCCTACATTTTCATCTTAATAGTCACTAAATATATATACACTAACTATACATATATATATATATATATGTATAGTTAGTGTATATATATTTAGTGACTATTAAGATGAAAATGTAGGGCACTGTGGTGAGATTGCTCCACGTTGGGAAAGCCAATTGTAACAGAACTAAAAGAAGCAAGTACCGTGGTAAGTCCCACCCTTCTTGAAGTCATGGTTCACTTTGTCCAATAGTTAACTCTTTTCACTCCACGTAGAGTATGTTTGGTTGGCAGATTTCACATGACGTTTATTCGTTCTAGGCAAATAGCAACATTTGATTTCCACGCCACTTTTCCACGTTTTTCCTTTATAGCCATTTCGCACGCTACTACGCTGTTTCGTGGCCCCAATCTTCCCGAAGCGTAACATTTAACACAAGGCAGTCGCCCTTGTCTGTCTTTGTCCATCTCCGTGACATTTCACTTCAATACCACTGTTCACTTGTTATTGATACTTCCAGGCCTCCAAAACCCTAGGTCTCCTTTTACACCGATGTCTTCTCGTTACCCCTGTCTATCATCAATCAGTATTTCTCCCAATGGAGTCCTTCGTCCTTACTGTTTTTTTCATACGACCTCACCCGTGTTTCTGGATTCTGACCCGAAATTACCCTAACAATTCTCCCGAATTTCCAGAGTATCTTTCCATTTGCCTTTTCAAAATACATGTCAAATAACATATATGGTTAATCATTTGTCACATCTATTCAATTTCATTTTCTCCAACCTCCGCTCCACACGAACCCACTGCGTAGGCTATCCAAACACTCAACTTATATTTTATGATCCTATTTTAAAGGAAACCCCCAACGAACCAGTCTTCCCACTCCACATTCTCTTTTAACCTCCAGCTTCAAAACCCTACCTACTCGGGCGCGACGATGGTTTACGATCCTTTATTTTTACTAATTTTCCGAAAAATTTGGAATTAAACGTAATGAATTAATTATTCATTACAATATATAGTCACGAAATATTAATTTTGTTGTTTTAAAATAAAAATATGACGCAGGAAAGTCGTGAGAAACATTTTAGAAACAGACCGTTGAGAAAGTGAGGGTGACTGAGCGTCGGAGCAGTCAGCGCCGACAAAAGAGTGCGGTAGCCAGCTATGAAAATTCAAAGACCAACACTTTTCAAAAGGCGGTGAATAACGTAATAAAAATCTATTTCGAGGGAGACGGTTTTTCGCAGTAGTCGGATGGAGCCGGAAGATACAAGAATAACTAATGTAATTGGAAGCAGGTCAAAATTAAGCCGGGACCGCTGTATAAAGAGTTTAACAAAGGGCGTGTGAAGAAACGTTGAGATTCAAAGGAGCGGTTTTGGGGACATCGTTTTGCGGAACTCAGAACTGCAAAACAGAACCATAAAAATCGGAAGTCAAGAAGGTTGACGAACCATTAGATCAATACGAATCTTCGCGACACACAACCCGGATGCGAGAAGTTTAGGACGACGCAATAAGTTTACAAAAGAGGGCACCGCCGGAGCGTGATAGTCACTAGGGACATGAGCGCATGTTCAGACTTGAAGAACTAGGAGTTCTTTTAGCGGGCGACCAACTGTGGGAGATGCGGCGTAAGAGTCATGGACAATAGACAGTCCGGGACGCACTCTCGAGACGCGAGGATCCCTAAAAGAACGGGAGGTTACGTGGTCTCGGCGTGGCGTCGATGGAAAGCGACGAATGTTGTTATATAGGACAGTCCCACCAACCAATCGAAGTGACTTCACGTGAAGACAAAATTATTGGCTGGTGACGTGGGAATGGGTCTGATCTTCACTTCGAAATTCTGGAGAAAAAGAAAGGATAGTTGTATATAATTAGGTACGCGGAAGCGCTGAGATTATTATCAGATACTTACTTCGAGATTGATTATTATTACAGTTACTGACTGAGAGTTCAGATAGTGTGAGATTTGAATAATTCACGGATTAATTATCAATTTAATCATCCATGTTACGAAATTACGAAGTTTAAAGGAAAGAAAGAGCCCAGAAATTTAAAAGAAGGACCGTTGGATGGTCGACAGAAGGCAGGCGGTCGCACCCGGTCGCGGTGAGGGCATCAGCGGCGCCCTTTAACATTGAGTAAAATTTATGACGTTTTAGAAATCGCAAGCTAGCGAGGGGATGAGGGAAAGGACCCGACCCGACTTAATAAACCACAGATGGGCGGAGAGTAGAACAAGTACGAACTTGTGTGAAAAATCGTTAAAAGTAAAGCGTCGTTGAGAAAATTCTAGAAAGCAGTTGAAGCCATTTAAAAATGTTCCAATGAGAGTCGAGGCGCAAGAAGGGGGAATCATTTCGGCATTGGGAGTTTTCGATCACGTGGGATTTAAAATTTTGAAGATTTTCGGGAAAAAGTAGGGATAGAGCCCATTTAAGGCAAAGCAAACTAAATTTCGTTCTCACATCTCACATACAGATTTTCGTCAGCTCACATCTCACATCGATGTATTTTCGCAGCTGCTCAGATGTTTACGCGGCTCACAGCTCACGTCTCATATCTCACATAGATTTTTTTGGCAGCGCTCAGATGTGTTCAGCTCACATCTAAGTTTTTCGTCGTGATCACTTAGATTTTTTGGCGTCACAGACAGTTTTCATCGGAGCTCACATAGAAGTTTTTCGCTTAGATGCTTCGTCAGCTCCCAGATATTTTTGTCGCAGCAGATGCTTATCAGATCGCGATCAGATAGATGTTTTCCGCTGAATTAGATGTCTCGTCAGCTTACATCAAAGTTTTTCTGAGATACCAGTTTTTTTCGTCAGCATTTAGATAGATGCTCGTCAAAAACTCGTACAAGTCTTTCGTCAGCATACGCTTCCGAAACGTACTCACGCAAGGCCGATCACTCGAGTCCTTGTGATAAGTTTGCCGGAGCGTTTTTCGGGTGATAACTGGTCGGACGCGGGAAACCCGGAAGCTGATCGACGCTGGTCGCAGACAATCCGAGAGGGAGCCGCGCTGACGTCTGTGAGGGATCCACCTCTACTGCTTTCCTATGGTCCGTCATCTTGGTCAGGTATTTTGCGATTTGCTGGTGAAGTTGAAAGCCTACATCGCATTGCGCTAGCGCTTCATTAAGTGTTTGGTAAGTAGCTACCAGTATGAGCGAAAACTTTGAACTAAAGGAGTGCCTTGATTAAACTCTGTCGCTCAGAAAGGTATGCCAAGTAGAATCAGTGAACTATTGGAACTAAGTAGAAGTTCGATTAAACTGTTAATGAGGAATTATGAGTAAAATCAGTGCTTAACTTTGTTACAAGAAATGAATGTGTAATTGTAGTTTAAAATTGAATTGAGTTAAAAACAGTGAATGTTTATTTTTATGATAAATGATGATAAACTTGATTGTTAGTGAATGTAAAATGGTAAAGCCAGTGATTTTCTTGTGTATCTTTTGCTGGGAATGTGGCCACTAGGGCATTAGTGTTTGATTTGTATGTGTGTCTTTTGGAGGGAACGTCGCCATTCTGGCATTAGCGCGTCTACAAATGATAGGTTTTCATTTGTGTCTTTTGGGGAAAATTACTTAGGGGATGTTTTTGTGATTAAAAATAGTTTTGATAATGGATTTATTTGTCTTGCGTTTTCCTTCAGTGGAACCATTGAATAGTCCTTCCCTTCTGATAAAAATCGAACCCCGTCAAAATTGTGAAACCCTGAGAGGAGCTAGCCGAGGCGCTTCAATTTCAGATTAAATATTATTTTATTAATTAAAATTTTTCAACCCCGTTCTGCCACAATAGTTACTTACTTACGACGATGGAGAGAGTAACTTACTTAGAGATTGACAGACACGTACTAAGATACCGAGATGTACTTACGTAGAATTCCAGATCTTACTGCTAAGTGAGCTGGCTTTTCGGTTTTAATAACTTACGAGTGCGATCTCCTTCAATCGTTTGTTTAGTGATTGATTTTAATTTTCGGTGTCACAGTACCCATACGGTATCCATTTACATACTCCATTCAACGTCCATTTTATTATAAAGTCATGATTCGTTCTCTTTGTGTGTTCATGGTGGACTCTGGTCACACGAGGATGCAGAGAGCGGATAATTCACTTCCGTTTAAAATAACTGTCAGCATTGCAGAGGCGTGGAACCGGCATTGTCAGCAGCGTCCTTGCAGTGGCGTGATGCTGTCATCTTAATTCTGATTGGTCGTTTTCCCCAGACGTCCATCTTGGAAGATGGACGAGGTGGTGGCGAGAGACAGGCAGGGTGTCGAGGGACACACTCCGGGGCGCGCGTAAAAGCGTGCCTCGTATATTCATACTTTGGGTCAATTCTTTGTATTAGTAAATACTTCCCCCTACACTCCGGAGCATGTGTTGGCGACATGCTCCTTAAATACTTACATCCTTATAATTCAGAGTGTGCCAAAACTCCTATTTTTGGTATTATATTAGTAATCTGTTTTTTTGTTATTTCGTTTCTCTATTCAGTATCCTTTAGATACGAGACAAATGTATTCATGATTCATTTAGTGTACTTTGTGAGGAGAGATTACAGCTGTAATCAAGGAAGATTGGGTTTAGAATAAAGTATTAAGATTTGGAACCTGGTTCAGATTCACATTCCAACCGCTCCACCCTCTCACAACAGGGTTACGCTATTAGCCAAGCGAGTAGACTCAGTTATTAGATGAATAAATAAATTAATAAACTAAACGTTTAAAGGGGCCATAATGAGCCTAAGAATTAGAAACAGACGCTGTTATTAAAGGTAGCGAGTAAAGTCAGTTAGAGAGTGCTGGGCTGGCACCCAGATCCCATAACATAACATCGGAATCGATAAACTTTTGATTTTGTGATTTTCGGAATTTTATAACGAGCAACTCAGCATCGTTACAGATGTTTCGCGAGTTATTAAATCGAAATTTAGTAATGTCTTGGAAGAGCATGTCGTGTCGAGTTCAGTTCGCTTTCCAGAAGTTGGAGTATCGCAAATACAGCCATGAACTGTAATTACGCCACGGGACTTCTGCGAAGAAACTGACGGCAACCGTGAATGGGCTTAAGAGGTGGCTGTTTCCATTCAGCTGGGAGGCGAAGCAGTGGTAGCAGCACGACGGCTCAGAGGTCATCGTATCCGACTACAACCTGAGGCTACCACACAGTTTGACAAAAGGCAACTCAAACTCTTAACCCACGTCTGTAATTAAGGTAAATCAACATAGCTGGCTGCGTCAAGTTCTAGGTAGATGCTAGCAGTGCATTGAACGAGAGTAAGCTTGTGTGTCATTACGTCGAACTTTACCTGAAAAACAATGTCTCCTCATTCAACCTGTACAAATTAGCTTTGTTTGCTAAATAATAAATGTATAACGTAATTATAGGAAGATGTGTTGGGAACTTGTTAATGAACTCACATCACTGTGAGAAAACATGTAACAAAGTGTGAATTTTTGGGGATTAATCATGGGGTGTGAGCATGTGTAGAATAGTGATGCTAGTTTTTAGTAATGTAGTATTTAGTTTATTAAAACCAGTTTTATTTGACGCGGCGCTTATTTAGTACCCAATGTATGTGTTTTCTTTTAATAAATGGGCACAAACCCCGCCCGTCATTAATTTCCTTCATAATTAATTAATGTTGGAAGTATTGCACAATATCCTATTTCAATTGTTTTACAACAGGCTTTCCCAACTTGTGGCTTGATCACATAAATATGGTCATTATTATGAGCAAGACCTCTTGCCCTCTTGAATTTGTTTAATTCAATCATTATTAAATAATAGTGGATGATGTTACAAATTACCTTATTCAGTTATGTTACAATTAACTTTCCCAACGTGGCGCCTGGCTTATCTGACCTCCCTCATATTTGGTTACGGTATATATATATGTATGTATATATATAT
>NNCF01126607.1:354471-407429 GCA_002313205.1 Laupala kohalensis | reverse complement strand
TATATATATATATATATATATATATATATATATATATATATATATATATATATATGACACTGCAGCTGAACACGCCTCTCCGCTGCCGCTACCTCCGTCTGTCGCCAGCACTACCCCGTGTCCCCACCAATGCGTGAACACAACGGTTGTCGCTGTAGGAGAGGAGGGTTCTCTGGGTGTTGAACTTACAGACGGAGAAGTCGGGTAAATGTTTATTTTCCATGTAGACTGTAAACGAGGCAACACGCTCGAAAAATGCAGCTACGGACGGGCAGCGAAGAACACGCCGACGTAAGGACAGTCGTGATTTTAAACTATCATAGGGAAAGTGCGCTCCGGTTCTACGAACATACCCCCCTGGTGAAGCGCAGCAGTGTATCTACAAAAAAAGATGCCGCGTTGCTCAGTAGCTCCGTTACATCCCCAGCTCCGCTCTGGTGACACGTTTAGCTTCGCCTCCCTACAGCTATATGCGCTAACAGTAGCCGAGCAGCGATCCTGCTCACCGATTGGAGGTCGAAACTTCCTTCCCGTGGTCACGAGTGTGGAAACCGTAGTTGCCCGACACAGAAAAATCAAATGCAGGTATGTCAAGTGATCCACCTGCCAGCTGATGGACCACGCCAGCAAGCAGTTCACTCCTTTCTAAGGCATATATTAATACATGTTGCACCTTTATATGGGTGGTAAAGAGCGGGTATCACCTTGGACAGACGTGGTGGGATATGATATAGATAAGATAGCTTACCGCAAATGTTTACGAGATTTCAAACTGATGTACTGACAAAAGAATCGAACTGACAATTTTTTGTTGAATACAGGGTGACAACCACCTTATGGGGAATGCGAAGTCCATATAAATTGGACGTGAAAAAATGAAAAGTAAATCTACCTAGCCAACTATAAAGAGATAGACTATACATGGCGTTAGAGTTACAGGACGGCAACTAATACACGAGATCATAATGGAGATGACCAAATAAGCCTAGAAACAAGACACTATTATGACATGACTAGTCAATTTTGCTGCAGTGTATTAAGTGCCATAACTTTTTATATTAAATCACGTACTCTGACAAGTTCTCTGCAGCCCCTACTGTGCACACTACGATTATGCCCTTTATTAGTTCTCTTGCTGTTCACTCAAACTTCCGTGTCTGATTTGCATGTCAAAAAATCATGTCCCACAATCCCACATTTGCCAGTCTGTTCCGTTATCTCTACAAAACTTGGCCTGATGGCCATGACGATGATACACATAGTTGCTCAACCGGTTTACGTACTCCTTCACATTGTGGGTTTCAAATCCGATGTAAACTTTGCCTTTCTGCGTTGATCGCACGTATAAATTTTTCTTCGATTCCACTACCTTGTGCCTGCTTCGCCAGTCTTCCTCACCCCATTACCTTTTTATCCTAATCAACTATGAATCCTGTCCTCTATTCTGCTGGTATAAAACCATAAATTCTTCCTCTTTTTCTGATTCATTCATGACTATCATTTTTGGATAAGCTTGCCGGACTTCCTCATGAATTTCTACATCTGCAATTGCGGTACGCAATGAGTGATACACAGCTCCTTCTCGGATTCACACCGTACTTTGTCTCCGCGTCGAGGAACATCTATTCTAACCAACACATCTCACGATGGACCCACAAGATGCCCGTCTTAATTATTACGGGTGACAATCCAAATATTTGTCCCGACATCCGCGTCGCTTACTTCGAATACCGAAAAAATACGGAGTAGACCGATGAACTATGTATTACGGTTGAGTGAATGACATTATAGAAAGAACGAGTTATTTCTCCAGTGTCCAAGACCCATCTCGCCCCTTATTGCGAAGGAACCTCAGCATTGAGTATTGTGAAGCAATAAAAAGTCTTCCCCGACAAAATAAATAAACTGGCGACCCCTCCGTTTTTGATCACGCTCAACCTTCTGATTCCACTTTGTTAAAATAATTTCGTGACTCCCTCCGTTTTTGATCACGCTATAATTTCTGATTTCAAACCTTTTTTCTTTACATTATAAACGTTATTAGTTTAATTTTGTTCACTATTAATTTTTACGTTAACACTTTGTGATTTTTCTGAAAACCTCTTTTCAGTTTTTACCAATCCATCATGTGTTACTTTCAGTTCATCATATTTTGTGTTACAAACTTACGTAATTTAATTTCTCTCTCTAGGTTCCTGATAACTTAATTGTTTTTCTTTTTCCAAATTATTCAGGAACATTATTTTTATTGTCATGCCGAAGAAGACGCACAAATTCCTATCGTGTCTTCAAATAACCACACCGCAATGACGTTACCAATCCCAAATTTTTGGAAGGACAGGCCCCAGGCTTGGTTTAATTATATGGAAGCGCACTTTTCGGCAAGGGGAATTACTTCTCCATTTCAAAAACACGAGTTTGTAGTCAGTTATATCGATAACTCAGCCATACTCAACATTGATGAAAACGTATTAGCACCACACGACAACACAGCGTATGAACGTTTAAAAGCCTTTCTCATAACCCAGTACGCCAACTCTCATAAGGCCAGAATTGACATACTTCTCTCAGCGGAGGCCATCGGCGACCGTACCGTCACAATTCCTCCGTCACCTATAAAATCTAGCCGGCCCCGAGGATCAGGACAACACCTTCATATCCGAAATTTGGATGAGGGCCCTACCGGTGCAGATTGGAGGAGTCCTGGCAGGGAGTTGCACCAACGACGTGTCCCAACAAGCAACACTTGCTGACAAGATCGCGAACGCACTCCAAACTACAAACACCGTGGCGGCCACTCGAGAAACGGCGACACATAACATGGAGACACCCAGAAGCCAGCCCTTCCGATCCAAGTATGGATTACGTAATACAAACGCTCGGGAACCTTACTAGGCAACTCGCAGAGCTGCAATTTGCTCAACAAAATGCAAGCTATCGAAGAAACATTTCGTCTTACAGAAATGAAGATCGATTTTTGGAACACGTTCACGGTCACGCTCAAAATCAGACACACCCAAAGACATTTACTGGTACCACGCCAAATTTGGAAGTGAAGCGAAACGTTGTCTAACGCCATGCAACTACAAAAAAACTACTCAAGGTTGAAGGGCGGAGTATATTCTTGCGATCCCGCAAATTCAAAATTTAAAAACGAAGTCAGTTTTTGGAACCGCTTGATGGGAAAACGACCATATATTTATGAACGGAGCACCGGTTTACATTTCCTAATCGACTCCGGTTCCGATGTATTAATCTTCCCCAAGAGACATTGGAAATTAAGTACGAATCGAACTGGAGTAGTATTAAGTGCATCAAATGCTAGTGATATCCAAACGTTCGGAACAGCTTTCCTCAATCTATATCTAACACTCCGACGAGAGTACAAGTGGAAATTTATAGTAGCAGACGTCCAGGACCCAATTTTGGGGCCGGATTTTCTATCTCATTACGAGTTAATTTTAAATTGTAAAATAGGCGAACTTAGTGACCAAATGACGGGAATCTCCACAAGTACCAAATACAATTCGTGCAAGTGTACGGAGATAAAACTAAAAAAAGTACAAAACAATGATTTCGGAGAAATCATTAATAGATTCCCCGAATTAATTAAGCCGTCTGGAACACCGAACACGATGCATTACATCCCGACCACGAACGCCTGTGACGTGCAGACCACGTAGGCTGACGCCGGAGAAACTCGAAATTGTCAAAAACGAATTCGAAATCTTTGTTCGAGTCGGCGTCGTACGCCACTCACGAAGTCCATGGGGATCCCCACTCCACCATGTAAAAAAACCGACGGAACCTTTCGCCCGTGCGGGGAATATAGAAGACTCAACGATCGGACAGTGCCAGAAGCGTACACGATGCGACATATCTATGACTTCGCAAATAATTTGGCAGGCTCAAAGATTATTTCAAAAATAGACCTGGTGAAAGCGTATCACCAGATACCAATGAACGCAGCAGACATCGAAAAGACAGCCATCGTAACCCCGATAGGTTCATTCGAATATTTACAAATGCCGTTTGGCCTAAAAAGCAGCGCCCAAACTTTTCAGCGGTTCATGGAACAAGTGACCGCTGGATTACCATTTGTATATGTGTATATTGATGACATCCTTGTTTTTATCCGGAATGAAGAATATCACAAGCATCATCTGGAGACGCTTTTCCAGAGGCTGAAAGACCACGAGATAGTCATCAATACCCAAAAATTATCCTTCGGGGTCACCCAATTAACATTCCTAGGCTACAAGATCAACGCTGAAGGCATCAGACCACCGGAAGACCGAGTCAGTGCGCTGCGCAACATGGACCAACCTACCACCGTGAGAGGTATGCGACGTTTTCTGGGCATCTCAAACTTTTATAGGCGCTTCATCCCGAAAGCGGCAGTGCCCCAAGCCGCTCTGGTCGACGCCATCTCCGGTAGAAATAAGGATGGGAACAAACCGTTCCCGTGGAACGACGCCCTAAGAGCAGCTTTCGTCGACTGCAAGGAGAGCCTGGGAACGCCGTCACCTTGATTCACCCACGCAGCGACGCACCGTTGGCGTTATTTACGGACGCATCAGCAACCCACATGGGATCTTGCTTGCAGCAACAGGTGAATCAGGAGTGGCAACCACTCTCATTTTTCAGTAAGAAACTAAACACCAGAGTCAAATGCCAGCGTATAACCGCGAGCTGTTGGCAGTTTATGAGAGCGTCCAACACTTCAGACACTGGTTCGAAGGATTCCAAATCACAATCTTCACCGATCATAAACCGCTGACCCATGCATTTCGACAGCTGTCTTAAGGAGGCTCCACACATTCGTCATTCGGTGAATCCCAACCAACTGCTCACCGAACAGCGAATAGTGTGGATGATATTGTAGTATTTATAAATGAGAAATGTGGCGTGCTATTTAATATTATATACATGGAGAGATAGGAATTAGGTGATAGGCTATTGTTAGTAGGTGGGTCGCTTAGCTGGGTTTACCAACAACTTGGAGTGGTTAGTACAAGTAATTAGAAATAGTTAAAGTTATTGATACTATGAGGAGGTGGATAAAGGAAGGAGGGTTCGCTTTTCAGTAGTCACAGCTATATAAACTGGGACATTAATGTGAGAAACTACAAATTTGTTCTGACCCCACCGGGAATTGAATCTGGGACTTGGTGATGAGCAAGAACGTTACCACTCGAGGCTTAGTGTGGATGTGTTGCTTGCTATTCGTCGCATCACGAATATCGGTGCTCGTCCTCTCCCGCAGTCTGTCAGTCTTTCGAGGTACATCAAAGGAAGCCGAGCATGGGTGAATATTCACAATTGACATGTTCGTGGTATTGTCCACATATTCGTTCTTTTACGAATACCACGGATTGCGAGTATACAAGTATTAAGATTTCAAGTTATTTCGAATAAGAAATTGCTGAAAAATCTAATTATTTTGTATTTCACCTTACCGTTTTTGCTCCTCATTTTTGTTTTTTTTTCATTCAAGTCTTTGGATTTTATTATTTTCTTATTTCTACTTTTATCATTTTTAATTTTCGTATTTCCTCTTTTACCGGTGTATCAGTAGCAATCTTGGTCCTACCCGACATTCGCCCTACCCAGCTCCTTTCTTTCTTTCACCAGCTTTTGGAAATGGCTGCAATTCTTCTGGTGTGACTAAAGGCCACTGGTTGCCTTTAGGACTATTTGAAATAGACCTATAAGCAAATTCAATAGGTTCCCCTTGTGGTAGGCCTAAGGTCATTGGTGTAGAACCTGAAGTTGAAGGCATTATTTTCTGGCTCACATTCATCACCAGAACCAACATTTACTTATTCCTTTGTTCGGTTCTGAGCTTCTTATCTTCAGGTATTTCTACAACACGATTAGTCACATATGGCCCCAGGAAGTCATCAGAGGATGCATGTCTGTTTAATGGAAATATGCCGGGTTTTTTGAAGCCACTGATAATGTTGGTTGTGCTAAAAGCTCTTGAATATATTTCACCTAGAACTTCAGCAATGTTATAAATGTCCTTAGTCTTTACTGGACTGTTTATTATACAGTTGTCAACTGCTTCATTATAATAGTCCTTTAATGGACAGTAGATGGAAATATTTAAAGGCTGCAGTTTGTGTGATGTGTGAGGGGGAAATGTCAACATCACAACTCCAACCTCAGATGCACGGTCCACAGCTGCAAGAGACAAATGTATCTCACAGTTATCCAATAGAAGCAACAGTTTCTCTTCTTTTCTTGGTTTACGAGCTGGACAAAGTGGTCTAAACATGTAAGAAAAATGATCGTCATTAGACGATCCAGATTGGTTTCCTCCGCCAATCATCCCTGCCGGTGCTCCTCTCAGCATGAATTCCTTAAAAGAAACCCTCGGGAAAACCAACAACCCGATGGCATTAATACTTGCAATTAATGTAACAAGTTGGCCGCGTTCTGCGGACGTTGTCTTGCCAATCTGCTTTACACTGTTTTGGGAAATATTTTCTTTTTTAGATTATGTGCTGCTGTTATGCCGGTTTCATCTAAATTCCAAATGCGTTCAGGTGGAAAGAGGCCTAAGAGCTTGTATGCATCCTCCATATTATCAAAAAAGTTTTCACATTGAATTCATTGAAACTTGTCCTCCTTGATAAGCTAGTTTTTTCCAGGAACCCGCGAAGTTAAAGTGCAGGCATGTCTCGGAGCCTGTGGTGGAATGGCGCAGCCATTCCACACCCGCCGCCTTTCCATCATGCCAATTATTGGGAATGTTTTTTGATGGCTACAGGGTATCTATAAGTATGCTTACGAACTCCTTTGTCAGACCATATTGCAATTTAGATATTTTTTAAGATGAATAACCAAGCATTTTTCTTCTTGCTCAGTGAAATCTTGTTTTGTATTATCAGTAAAAGTATATTTATAATCATAACTAGATAAGTCAGACTTTTTTAAAGAATCAAGCTGCCGCACCAAAGTAGCAAACTTTACTCCGCAAACTGTACGTGCTTCTCTTATGGAAAATCGTTTTTCTGAGGACACTGGAACAGTTGCTATAGCCCTTTTCACAGATTCTGGGTTCAATATAATCCCTTGTCTTTCCAGTTTTGTTTCTGGGCATTGTCCTGAGAAATAAAAATAAAATAATATAACATCGTGTACCTAGAATCACTGATCTTTGGTTGGTAATTGTGGAGCTTTAGCAACATTATCAAAGAATGATAAATTGAAAGGCGTTTCTATGTTGCTCATTGTTTTATTGGTATAAAGCTTTTTCGGCTGCATAGCAGCCATCGTCTGTAACATACACTGAAAAATATAAATGTACATAAAATGACAATAATAAAAAATAAAAATAGAAACTTAATATGAAAGTATGCAATAATTGAGTGAAACAGTATAAAAAATAGTGTAATTTTGGTTGTTGTTGAAAAAACAATGAAAAATGAATAAAAAAGGAAAAAAAGGAAAAACAATGAAAAATGAATAAAAGAAAACAAATACAGGTGTGCAAACTGACAAAATTATGTACCTGAGTATTGAATACACGTATCTGAGTCATACAAGATATGATCATCAACCGGGTCTTCAAGCTCAGCTGTCAACAAAAACAAAGGCAGGTGAGGAAGCTGACAAAGTTGCGTACCACCACCGTACTCCCACAACCCACTAAATGCAACACTCTACCTACCATAAACTTTCACCCAAGACTAAAAAATCTTTCTACAACTTCACTGTTTCACGATGAAATATCTTTATTAGAAAAAGGTTTAAAGTATTCCCTTCCCTGCAATCCCAACAGTTCCTCCATAAAACAAGTTTGTATTTACACTGATAACGTTTTAACTAAATTAAAATCCTCTGATCTACAAAAACAAATTATCACTAACACCATACATCATCATTTGCAAAAGCCTTCTACTCATCACAATCATTCTGAACTGATCATTGCTAACAATCTCAAAGAAAAAAAACTCTAAATCAGGGTTTAATCATCACTAAAGCAGACAAGGGCAACACTACCGTCATTTTGGACCACAATGATTACTCGAACAAAATGTAAGATTTCATTAAGTCCAATGACATCACACTCCTAAGCAAAGACCCCACCAACAAATTTGTTGGGCAATTAAAACACGAAATTTCAGAATCATATGTCCTTTTTCCTAACACTGAATATTCTTCCTTCTAACGGCTATATAGTTTACCCAAGATCCATAAGGCTTCCATACCCATAAGACCTATTTCTCCTACACCAACACAATCACACACAGACTAGCATACCAGCTAAACAAACACTTTCACCAACACACCAATTTGTGTCCATCACACACCGTTAAGAATAGTACGGACCTGGCCAACAAAATTAAAAACATTCCTGTTCCTCCTAAAGCTAAATTATTCTCTTTCGATGTCAAAAATCGTTTTCCCAGTATCCCTCCATCTGATTGTAAAACTCTTTTACGAGACACCCTAGTCTTGCCCCTCTTTGCAAAAACAGAACTTTTCAACCTCATTTCTCTTTGCTCAGATGTGAATTATTTTAAATTTGATAATAAATTCTATCAACAGAACTCAGGTTTACCCATTGGTTCCCCCCTCTCTTCATTACTCGCAGACTTATTTATGGACAATCTTGAAAAACAAATTTTTGACTCTGGACATTTTCATCTACCCAACATTATCTATTGGTACCGCTACGTAGATGACGTAATCACTCTTAGGACGGGAACGCACAGACAACTTGACATTTTTACTCAATTTCTCAATTCACTTCACCCTAACATAACCTTCGCCACAGAAATTGAAAATGACAATAGAACACTCAATTTCCTAGACCTCTCTATTTCTTTAGTAAACTACCGCCACCAGTTTGACATATTCAGGAAAGACACATTTTCAGACACTACCATACACAATTCTTCACAACACCCTCCTTCACACAAACACGCTGCCTTCCACTTCATGGTCCATCGTCTGTTCACCATTCCACTCTCACTAGAAAAAATAAAAAAATAAATAGACACTATAAAACTCATAGCATCAAACAATGGCTATAATACCTCTCTCATAGATAATATAATCACTAAGAAAGTTAGATTATATCACACGAAGAACCTCACATCACTTACTCCAAACAATAATGTTCAAACTAGACACGCAATCCCTTTCATAGGCCCTTTCTCACTTAAAATCGCTAATTCATTAAAACATTTATACATTCACACTACCTTCTTTTCTCCACAAACACTTATGATCCCACTCCCCATCTCCTCCGAAGTGGAGTGTATGCTCTCACATGTAGTGATTGTCCCTCCGTGTATGTCGGACAACCTGGACGAACATTCAAACAAAGGATACTGGAACACATAAATGCATGAAAAAATAACACTACTGTCTCACACTTCGCCGACCACCAAGTAGAAAACACACACACATTTAACATTGAAAAGGATTTTTATATTTTAGAAGTAGAAAATAATTTTGGCCCCGGATCAAATTAGAAATTTTACATATCCATAGTAATAAAAAAAAAACATTTCCCTATTAAATGAACAAATTCCTGAATTTCATTCCCCTCTCATGAAACTAGCCTTCAAATTCATTCCCTGTCACCCCCAACTCTCCAGGACACTGCACCCCNGTCTTCTGCCGCCAGTTCCTGGAAAACTCCGACAGCCCCTTTTCCCCCCGCCCACCCCGCAACCACCATTCACTTTCCATATAATGACCTCCGTTTGGCGTACTCTGCGCACTCGCCAAAAATATTCATCAATACTCAGGTACACTTAATTACATAATACACTTAATTATATATCAAAAGGTTTGAGTGTTGTCTCTTAAAAAAATAACTGTAAAAATTAAAAAATCAAGAACAAAAAGCATTTTTCGTACGAAAAATGTAGCGAAATCTTAAAACAGCCAGAAAAATACAAAGTTCGTGCAATCCAGGTGCAGTCACAAATCAGTAGGTGGAAACTGTTCTCTAAGATGAATTGCTTCAAGAAGTAGTGAGTTGGCCACTAGGTAGCAGCACAAAATGAATAAGAGTGATCGTAGGTACATTGTCATCAAGGTACAACACTCTCCCCTATTGATTCTTTTTTAGTGAATAAAAACTATAATGATTTTAAGGGTCTTGAAATTTGAAAAAAAAAACAATTCCTATATCTAAAGCCAGATGGAATAAAAACTAACTTATTTATGATTTAATTTCATTATTTAAATTAAGATTAGAAAATACCCATAACAGTTTCTTTACATAACATTCCACAAGACATAACTACATATGCAGCAGCATGTGTGATTACTTGAGATTCGTTCTCCATAACCTCTAACCACTAACACGAATATCCAGAGCGAGAATGTGCACGTGCAAGTTTTATGAAACAACATGCATAAGCCGAGTTTGGCGGCGTGAGAATACCTTTTCTTATAGTACCTTAGATTGTTTATTCTAGTACCTTAGTTAGAAGGCCGTGGTATTAGTTTTCGTACTCTGGTGGTGAAAAACAATATAAGTGGTTCACTTGTTGTAGTGCGGCGTTGTCGCGTTTCACGACCGTAATCTCTGGCATCATGACAATATTTTACTTTTTATCGAATATCTCATTTTTAGATCTCATGATTTATGGTTTTCATAGGATTTTCATACTTTCAGAATACCAGTAAATAATTTCAAAAATATTCTGAAAATTCCTACATTTGCTTATAAAATTTTGTTCAGATAAAGTTGAAAATTCGTGAAATCCCGTAAGTAACCATGTCAAATTAAAGTTGCAATAACTTGCAAATTTTTCTCGTGAATGTCATGTAACTTTTTCCACTGGTTAATAGTTATAATATCAACACATTCACAAAATATAAACAAAATCTAGCATTTTTATGTGAAATACTACCATAATAGAAGTAACGTGTTCAGTTGAAGGACGAGTATGGACAAATACGTCAACAAATAACTTCGGTTCTGACCAGTAAGCTTGTTCTAATGATCTACAACCTTGATTTTCTAATAGAACTGCATACTAGTACCGTTGTATACGGTGTTATTTTGTTTTAAAAGCTATATAGTAATTTGCCTGTAATCGAATACATTAGCACGTGACACTGCGAGCAAGGTGATTGTAAATGGAATTTAGCAGTAGTTGGAGGCTACTGTGGCTTCGTGGTCAGCGACGAAGAATAGTTTCTGCAGGGTCGAGAACCTACGAGTTCGCGCTCTGTCGCATGCGAGTTTGAGCGACGAAAGGTACAGTGAGCAACGCGTTGTCTGCTAAGAAAATGTCGCAAAGCTGTACGATCGATGAATTACGAAGTAACAGAGTAGAGACTTTCACTGTACGGTAGACAGGTTTACTTTGAACTCGAGCGAGGTTGCTAAACGTCGTGAAACACAGCGGATTCAGGATTCAAGACAAATAATGTAAAAATGGTGATCTAACTTTACACCGAATGTTACGCAACAGTTGAATTATGTAGAGGACGTAGGGAGAGAACTTCCGCTAGGTCAACAATCTCTAACAATTGGTGGTAGAGTGTAAATTAAATCGGAATATTGATCAGAGAAGGTAACATATGAGGGGATACAGATGAAGGGAGAAAATGAATGCATTATGAGTGCTTTGAAAAGTATGTTGTATCAGGTAGAGAGCAGCAGCGATAGGCCTTGGCAGAAAGTCTCAGATGATGTTCAATCAGATCTCAATCTACTTGGTGACAAAAGCTAGAACTCCTAATTGCTAGATATCTTAAATGAATACTAATGATAAAGTTGTCCTTAATATTTCTGATATAAGAGAATAGGTGATTTGTAACTTTGAAACGATGAATTCAGTTTTGATGGTAACAAGGCAACACTTGTATCGTTTAAGATGAGATATTCGGTCTTGTTTAAAAATTAAGGGTGTAATCGAACCAAACTCGACAAGTTTAAAGATCCTTAGAAAATTTTAGAATTGTCTGACAATGACCTGAATTTTCTTTAAATCATTTACTGACTAACGTGTTGAGTTCATAAAGTTCTTAACAACAGGCGTTGCTACTCGAAATGAAGTAGGCTTGCGGTACTTTTCTGTAAGAACCTTTTTGTGTTAATTTGTATGAGTACGTTTGTGTTGCTTGGGTAATATATAGTCAATGGACTGGCTAACAGAGTTACTTGACCGAAGGACAGGTTTATGTTTGCATATGATCGATGGACTGAATCATATTGCAGGAGAGAATCGTTGAGGCGATTTTGTTATGTCAGACTGCTGACACAGAGTTACATGACTGATGAACTGGCTCATATTGGTATATCATCCATGGAATTAATTATATAGAAACTATACAAATTTGTGTGAATGATTGGTGAGATTCTGAATGATTAATAATGACGCCGATGAACTGGCTCATGGTGGCATATGATCGATGTACCGAATCATATGTCTGTGTATATCCACAGGGAATCATTAGTGCGATTCTCACCTGTGTTGGAGCACAGATGAAGGATACAGTCGTCGAAGGAATGACTGAAATCTCACGACGTGAACAGAAAGATCAGCTTACAATAAGCTCCCATTGCGGAGATGTCCTTCTCAACCTTCCTTCGTGGAAACGTTTCTTTTTATGTGGGGCTTTACGGTTCGCCGACATCGAGGTCATTAGAGCCCAAAAAATTTTTACAGGTAGGGAAAATGCAGTTACGCACTAAGGAGAGTCATCGACTCTCCCCGCGTGTGGGACTCGCCGAATGACTCAACCATACCCACTAAAAACCCTCCTGAGTTACAATATAACAACACATTTTTTGAAACGAGGGAAAAGAGACAAGAAAGTTCCTAAAACATTGTAAAAATTGAAAACAAAGAGAAAAGTAAATTTAGAGAGAAAAAACAATGTAAATTTAAAGTAAAGGGGAAAAAAAGAGATTTAAATCCAAACCCTCCCGAGAACTTGTGGGAGGAGCCCCGTTTCGTTTATGGATTTGAGTATTGACATACAAATAAAGATCAGATACTGTTCCAAAGGCCACATTCCTGAAGGAATCTAAAAAGGCGTATGAAATTCGGTTCATTTTGTCCCAGCATAACGTTCAAACTGTTCGGTAGATTGTGTCGCCGTCGGCTGGTATTATATTTGAGACAGTCTAGAAGTGTTCCACAGTAAGTGTTGTGTTGCAAGTTTCACAGATGGGGGACGTTCACCGCGTGAGAGATAACCATGGGTAAGATAGCAGTGGCCAATACGAAGGCGTGTAAGGATTACTTCTTCACGTGTGTTCGCACGGGATGATGACACCCAGGTCTTAACGGTGTCTTTTACTTTCCTCAGCATCAAAGTGCGACTTTACCATTCGGCGTGCCATGTCTCAAGAAGAGACGATCTTATGGCAACCTTTGAATCTGACCTACGAACAGATGAAAGGTCAGGGACTGCCTTCTGCGTTCCACACTTCGCTGCCTCATCCGCCTAATTACTCATAATACCCACGTGCCAAGGAACCCAACAAAGGACTATTTCAAAATTTTTAGATACTAGATGGCATATAAAATTTTGAATTGTCAGCGTAAGAGTGTCAGAAGTGTACAGCGAAGATACTGACCACAGAGCACTAGTAGAGTCACTGCAGATTACCGTACGCCGTATTGAAGATGGCTGAATGAATTTCAGCGCCTCAAGAATTGCAAAATTTTCAGCAGTGTACACGGCGCAAAAGGAATGAAGGCGAAAAGAACGGGTGGCACTATGGCAGTTATTCATTGAACCAACAGAGTTATTCATTGCTGAGCCATCACTGTATATGAACATATGATCTGAATAAAGGCTTTTTAATTCTCCAAAGTGCTGTTGGTACACAACAGCTGGAGTGTCCTGCTTTGAAAGTTGAGATAACCGAAAGTCGATGGTTGGTTGCATGAAGGACCAAGGTGGTGTGAGAGAGTGTGGATATTTCACTGGGGGAGGTAGTGTGATAAGGTTTTCCTCTAGCAGTTGTTTACGAACAACCTCTGGGCGGGGTAACGAAGGTCTTGCAGCGTAAGAAAAAATCAATTTTGGGGAATGTAGGTGTAGCCGATTGGGGTGATTTGAAACCCCCATGTTTCACTCCGTAAGATCCAAGTAGAATATCACGAGACTTCTATACGAAGGCAAGTGCGGTCTGCGCCCCATGACGCGCTTAAGCAGCGAAGGAGGTTTAGGGAAGAATTACAATTTTAGTTTTCGAATGTGATTGCGCCAAGTTAGTGTGCGGTCGAAAGTGAGACCCAGGAATCTTGCGGAGTCAACGAAAGGAAGACGTTGACCCCCAAGAAAAAGAAACGGATCATTATGGAGATGGTATTTCCTACAGAAATGCATACAGCATGACTTGGTTACAGAAAAACTAAAGCCGGTAGACATGCTCCTCTCGTGTAAACGGTTTAAAACCAATTGCAGTTGCCTCTCGATGTCAGAGATACTGCTAGACGAACAATAGATGGCGAAGTCGTCAACGAAGAGAGACGCATATACCGGTTCTCGAACCATTGACGCAATGTTATTTATGGCTATGGCAAAGAGTGACGCTTAAGATTGAACCCTATGGGACACCGTTTTCCAAAGGATGATTCGATGATAAATAATTACCGAGGCGGACGCGGAAAGAGCGTTGAGATACGAAGCTCTCCAGGAACAGAGGAAGACTGCCTCGGAATCCCCACGAGTGCAATGTGTGTAGGATTCCGTACCTCCAGGTTGTGTCATAAGCTTTTTCCAGGTCAAAAAAGATGGCCACTAGTTTTTCCCTTAATACAAACGCAGATGAGATGGCAGATGACAACGCAACAAAGTGGTCTAGCATTGACCGTTGGATAAAGCCACATTGGATATTGGTTAGAAAGTTTCGCGATTCCAGAGACCAAACAAGGCGATGATTGCTCATTCTTTCTAACAATTTGCAAAAGCAGCTTGTCAGAGAAATCGGTCGAAAGTGCGACGGATTAGAACGATCTTTTCCCTCATTCGGAAGTGGAATAATTATGGCCTCACGCCATTGAGCAGGAACGGTACGCTCATTTCAAATGCTGTTAAATAACTTCAGAAGGAATTTTATGCCTATCTCTAGAAGATGTTTTAGCATCGCATTATGTATTTAATCAGGACCAGGGATTGTATCTTTCGAAGCCTCAAGGGCAGATGTCAGCTGTGTCATAGAGAAAGGAATGTTATATTCCACGTCTCTGCATCTGGAGAAATCCAAACAACACGTTTCCGCGCGAGCTTTCTGTTGAAGAAACGTTGGAGAAAAACCGGAGGAATTGGAGACACTTTCGTAGTGCGATGCAAGTTCCTCAGCGATGGCTTCAGGTGAGGTTTCATGCTGTCCATTTACATTGAGACCGACGATGCAAAAAGATGATCAAGAACCATGAATCTGAGGAAGTTTCTGCCTTACAACTGAAGGCTTGTAAGGGATGAAATGTAAGCTATCCAGAAGGACGACTTACTTTCTCGAAGAGTTTGTTTTGTTCTGGCTCTGCACCTTTTAAACTCAATGAGATTATCAACAGTGGGGTACTTATTAAGTCGTGCTAAAGCTTTCTTTCGAGCGCTGATCGCCTTTGCGCAATGCGTATTCCACCATGGAACAGAGCAATGCCTTGGATTACGTAATGCTTTAGGGACGGCAACATTGGCGGCTTCGATAACCGCGTTGGTGAAATGGGTTGCCGTAGCACCCACATTGGCGAAAGATTCATCGCAAAGATTGATGTTGCATTTAAACACATCCCAGTGTGCTTTTTTTCAAAATCCACTGAGAGGGGCGTGAAACCGAAGGGCAAAAGACTTTGAAATGGTTAAGAATCGGGTAGTGGTCATTCTCATACAGATCGTCAAGAACTGTCCAGTCTAAGAGTGGGGAAAGAGAGGAACTACAGATGGCTAAATCCAACACCGAGAAAGATCGGGAAGCTGTACCGAAGTGGGTGGAGTGTTAAGGAGCACTATATCTCTCGTATCTAACAGTTTTTCAATTATATCGCCCTTTGGGTAGTTGTGTCATGAACCCAAAGGGCATTGTGAGTGATGGGCATTGAAATCCCCGACAATAAGAAATGGGGAAGGCAACTGGTCCATCAGACCGGCAAGATCTTTTTTCATGAATGACTGCCCAGGGGGGATATTGATATTACAAACCGTAAATGTAAGGGATGGTAGGCTCACCCTCATACACACCGTCTGAAAGACGCTTGATATAGAGACTTCTTTGGCATAGACTGAAGCGTCTACGAGCACAGCGACTCCACTGTGCGCTCGTAGGCCGTCTTTTAAGTCAGCCCTAGAACAGGTATAACCACGAGTGTGAAGAGAGTGTTTTGGTAACAGATGTGTTTCTTGTAGACATACGATTTGAGGAGAACGACGAGACAGTAAGAACTTTAGGTCATCTGAACGGACATGAATGCCATTCAGATTCCAGGAAAGAAGAGTCAAGGTCTGGAGTTTATCTGCTCTTTCTGCGATGTTTAGATTTATTTTTGCTGACGACTATAAAGTCAGTTCTAGCTGTGGTGCCCTCCCCGGGCGAGTCACCGTGATCACTACTAGAGTGATCACTTGCGGACATTACAAGTCCGCTATTTTTGCTCCTTAAGCGTCGACCACTACAGAAGGTGAATCAACAACATTTGAAGCTGACTTTAAAGTCAGGTTTCCGGGACTTTTTTGTGTGGAAGTTCTCTGCCGAGAATGGCCCCGAGATGGACGTCGGGAGGATCCTTGGTCGGCAGACTTCGGTTGTTTGAAGGTGACGATGGCTTGGAGGTCGATGTTGATTTTTTAAAACAATTTTGAATTGTGTAGGGATAATAATTTTTCACCGTTATTTCCTCTTTGAAGGCGACAGGTTCATCCAAGGACGCCTGAACTCCATTTTCACACAACTGCAGTTTTACCACTTCTTCCAAATCCACCTGACAGTCAAAAGATGCTGTTTGCATAATTTTACGCCTTGAGGTGATATCAAGAATATTTCTCATTCATCCAAATACTTTAAAACATTTAATACCCTCGATCGGCGTTACTATCTTTCATGGATATATTCATGAGACCTATTGAAAGAGGATTTTAATAATATGTTTATGTTTCCACGCCGTTCTTTTGTTAGATTTATCATCTATTCAGATTAAATTAGTAGTTTTTGTGACGTTAGCATTAATGATTGTGAACTCCCACAAAAATCTGATCAAATTTGTGATAAAAATAAATGAAGATAAGTAATTAAAGAGTACCTAGTCTGCTCTCTTCCTGAATAATGTCTCGGAGCGTAGTTAAAACTATTTAAAAATAACACGATTTAACTACTGTTTGAACGGAAACAAGCTGCAATCTGTAGGTCATACCAATTTCATGGTTCGTCCATAGACCGATGTTATCAAAACACCTGAATGTGATAGTCCCTACGAGAATTCAACATAACCCTAGGCAGTTGTCGACTTCACGGCGCCGTGTTCGGGTCATAGGCGAAGTGGCCCACGTGCGGAAACTTATTTCATCCCACACGTATGGATAGGGAAAGGCCCAATAAAGCCATCATGATCGCAGGAAAATAGTAGTGGTGTTAATACTCTGCCAATTGGTCTGCCTCAATTCACTGAGTGCGGAGTGTTCGTTCTTTTCGTACAGGTAATTTGTATAGTAAAACATACTAAATATAGAGTGGACCATGAAACGGGTATTAAACGTTTATTTAAAAAAACTAATACAATTAATTGTGATGTGGATGGTGAAAGGAGCGAAAAAAAACTACCACGCTCAATAGCAGGAAGCCTGGTTATTGATGAAGACGCGTCGGTAGAAAAAGTGATGAAACAAATACCGGACAATTGATGAGTTCTAATTTAATTTAATCAAATTCGGAGTCTGCTGCCTAGAGCATTGTACTGGAGTCTAGTCTAAAGACTAATGGAGATTATTGTACAAAAACTTTCTAGTCTTATTACAAATAGCTTTTACTAAATTGCCATTTAACGGATTAAAGTAGCATATAAATGAAGTACTGATGATAACAACGTATTCTTTAAAATTCTGATCTCGATTCCAATTTTTTGCCTCGATTCCAAATGTTTTCGATTCCTGAAAGCTCAATTATTTCAGAATAATGCTCAATTATTTCAAAAATGTCAAACGTGTCGAGTGAATAAACTTTTCGTCACCTCTTGATCATGAATTGGCAGAAGGAAGCAATAACGAACAAACGGATGAAAATTCGTGTATGTCTAGCGTTGCTATACAACAACAGTCGATGTGTGTTATTCATTAGAAGAAATAAGAATATATTTGGCTCGTTTGTTACGACTGATAGTCACACAGTCTACAAGACGTCACACAGTGTACATTAGAAAATGCAATTTACAGAAAAATCGATCATACAATCCACTTTTATTTATTCTATGAGTAGCAAATTTTCTAGAAATAGCGATTTCATATCGAAGTCTTTCCACTCCTCGATATATTTAAAGTGTTTTTGTTTTACATCTCTACATCGACTAACCTTGTCGATCGCGAGTTATGATAAGACTTCATATTTTTAGGTTCTTACCCATTGTTTTCATTTATATCCTATCGAACCCATCATTGAACTCGTTTAAATTCCTCAAGCCCTCCCATCTCCATAAATAAATGGATGCGCCCCTGGTTACACGGCGACGATCAGGAGATCTCAATGTATGACTGCCAACAGAGCAGACTGAGGGGAGAGGACAATGACATGATTGTGCCTACATGTGAATGAAGCGAAGTATTAATGAGATAGTTATTTCTGTTATGGCTGTCAGGATAACCGAGCTGAACCACTCTTGGAAAACATTTTCATAAGCGCTACACCCGAGAACGGGTGCTAGTCAGGATGGCCGTGTCGTGGACGGTTCTTCCAACGATGCAGCGGGTGTTGTCATCTATCAGTGGGTAATTATAATAAGCAAATGTGTGTTTGAATACGCAAGCAAGTAACACCGCAATTATCCTCGGAAAATTGAATGTGAAATAGAGAAAACCAATTTTGTAAGTACGACGAAGATCAATTCAAGTTAAGACAGCATACGTATTTAGACATAAAAGTGGATTTCGGGTTAAAATTTGTAGGGCACACCAAAAATATGGAAGAAAAAGTAAAGAAAACTTATTATTCGCTGATGAGAGTAGGAATGACTAAATTCAATAATGGACGCAAACAATTACTGCAGTTATATAAAGGAGTGATGGTCCCCAAGATACGGGTGCAAGACTTGGGGTAGTGTTCTGCGGAATATGGCTCACAGACGACAACTCGATAGAATACAACGCTTATGCCTACTGAGGCTGAGCGGAGCGTACTGCACAGTATCCAGCGATGCATTGAATGCATTAGTGGGTGTCATTCCAATGGATTTATGTGTAGAGAAATGGATACTACGACCGATAACGAGAAGAAAAATAGGAACAGACGGTAAGAAATTAAAATTTTTGGAAAAGGGGTGGAAGAAAGATCACAAAAGCGTTACACGTAGCATGGCAGATCAGATAAAACGTATCTACGAAAAGGAGACAACGATATGACATGATAACGGATTACGTTTTGCAAAAAGGAATAGACGATGGTTTAGTTCTGGACCAGCTGAGGAAGAAATAATGACGGGACATAAAGATATATTTTCACAGATTTGGTCTGGCTGACAATGAAGACTGTGTGTGGATTAGAACAAGAAACAAGAGACCATATGTTCTGGGAACAAAATACCTTAATAAAATGAAGGCCGAAGACATAATATTCAAATTTAGACATATGATAAGTACGGAGGCGAGATACAGGATATTTAAAGAATATGTGAATGGAATTAAATGAACGCGACCGTCAGTGGAAGGGGCAAGGGAGTGGAGAAGAGAGACCGAGGAGACGCTAGCCACCGACGCACGTGTCGAGTTTCCCTAAATTACTCGCTGCAATAGTGGATCGTGAAAAAGATATTTCCGATCGCATCTCGGCCATCCTCGACATATATTTTTTTCTTAAATGCACACCTTGTTTGTATTTTATCCAGAAAGTGAGCGGTCTTCCGAAGAGGAGATATGGTCAGGAATGTTATCGTAACATGTAACGCAAATTACTCGACATTTTCAATCCTGATTTAAGAAATCTGAAACCAAAGGGTTCAAATTTCGAGTCCGAAAAAAAAAATAAATAATAGGATTTACTCTTACCGATACGTGCTGTTCATCGTCATAAACGTCAAAACTGCAAACCGGTAAAGATTCAGCACCATTTAAAGATGGTATGGATGTCGAGAAAAATTTCTTCAATGTTTTGGCTTGTCCCCAAATTACTTTGTATAAAATTCTATAAAACTCTTTCAGACATATCACACTACTGCTTCACTAATATGGAGTAAAATCTCTGAACTCATACTTATTATAAATAAAAATGTTTCACAAGTACGGCACTACCTTTGGGAGACAAGACCGTATAATAACTTATTATGTCCGACTTACAGAAAATTTCGTGCGAAACAAGCAAATAATGCGCGCGCAATCCAAATTTGTGGTCAGCCAAAACTCTTGCAACATCTAAGCTTAAGAAATGGAATACGTCACCTGATAAGATAATCCCAATGAACCTTTCAGTGTTGACATACCCTTACCCTAGCTCGACAATTGGTCCCAGAACTTCGTCGAAATACAAAAGTGCAGAATTGCACTACGCGGCAGAAATCCAGAAACATGAATATTTCGCAGACTCGCATCAGCAATCGTCAAAAGATTTCTTAGAACGGTTCACACTTTAGTAAATGCTGGGAATTTTCATTTAAGACGAAAAAATGGATCTTGGTTCACCCCGCAGGTGCCCCATGCGGTTGTATCGTCGCATGGGTCTAGGACCGGCTCTACCGAGTCTTCTGGTGTGATGTCAGAGGTCAACCATCCCTCCCTCCCGAACTCCACCATCCCCATCCAATTCCTCCCATTCCATTCTATCACATCCATCGGTACTCCCTCCACCCCTTGTCAGGTCAGTCAGTGCTTCAGTATATCACAGAAGGTCCTCTAATTCAATTGTTTAACAGTGAAACTGTTAGTATGCAGGGAACAAAAAAATAACTTTGTGTAAGAAGTATATTGTTAATGTTTATTTAGCGACTTAAAAAAGACAGACAAAAATAATACAGCAAATATTAGGCAGGTACAACTGATGGACCAGCAGCAGATTTCTCTTTCTCTTCCGCGAATCTGTAATGAATATCTTTACAATCTTCATTGCTTATGTTTATCCACCCAGTACTGCGCATATGATAAACTGTAAATTAAAAAAATAAATTCCATTAGTTAGAAATTACTAGTACACTTCCACAAAATTATCTTTACAAATTAATTAGTTATTTCCATTATGAGTGAAAATACACTTAGAAAGTTTAAATTGTATTTATTTGAAATTAATCACATTTTTATTTCAAACATAAAAAAATTAATTCTTGAGTTTTCATTGGTGGGTCTCTAAACTGTTTAATAATTAAAAATGCAAAACTTGAGAGTAGCTAAGAACAGCTTATTAATTATAAATTGAGTGAGTCAGAAAAACATCACACTTTCAAAGTAAATTAAATATTTGCAAATTAAGCAAAGCTTCTAATGTTAATGATAGTTACACTAATAATAACACAGTTCATCAAAAATTATTTCATGTTTTCATGGAGTAATTTTTCATTTGTTGTGGGGTGATATCTCCAATATGTGTAGAGACATGAATAAAACATGGCAAGGTTGAACTGATTCTTTATGATATCTCAAAAGAGAAACTTTTGAGCAACCAAAATGAAACATTTTTTTCTAATGGCTTTAGGGCTCATCAAGGTCATTAGAGCCCTTGCAGGTGGGGGAAAAAAATGCAGTTTCACACCATAGGTAAGAGCCATAGTGGGACTCACTGAATATCTTGACCATACCCACTAAAAAAAACCCTCCTGAATTCAACAAATACAAAGATGAGAAGAAAGAAAAGGAAACAATTGCCCAACACATTATATCAAAAATGAAATGAATTCTGAAAGTTATAATTTTCCAAACTACAGAAAGGAAGAATGTAAATATAAACCCTCCTGAGAACTTGTGGGAGGAGCCCCGATCTACTTATAAAATTCAATAGTTTATTAACATCATCAGTCTCATTTCTGAGAATTGTTGGTAAATCTGCAGCCAGACCAATTTGTGTTCGTATTCTCGTGTATTTTCTGCAATCAGTTAATAGGTGATGCACTGTCAGAGAAGAGATCCACTCCTTACAAATGGGTTCATCATCAAGTAATAAGAGATACCAATGAGTGAGAGGACAATATACTATGCACCGGCAGGTCAGCAAGACCTACTCGTGCCAGGCTGACCTACAGGATCTGCTCCATGACTTAACAAAGGATTTGATAAGTCAGAGCTTATTCCCTTCAACAGTCAACCACAAATGAAAGAATAATGTAGAAGAGCCCTTCTATATGTAATGGGTCAGCCATTAGTGGATATTACATAATTAACCAGTTATTCCAAATCAATATTTACCTCGCACAATGCCACCACTGTAAGCATCACGATGAGTGGCGTGATAAATAGCTCTACGACCTAAATCATAAGCCTCCTCATCAGTGAGATCCCAACGATAACCTGAGTCCAAAACACCAAATGCATAGACAGAACCAGAACCTACAGAGAATACCTTGCCAGCAGTTCTGGTACCTTCGCTATCAACATAGTACAAACCAGGGCCCTGAAAACAAAACAAGAAAACATTAAATTCATAAATTAAGATGTTATACACACAAAAACAATTCCACATACCATTACACAAACAAATCATAGCCCCCACCCGCCCCCGTATTTTAGGAGGTAGAATTTAGAGAGAAAAATTAAGTTGAGTAAAAATCACAGTATTTCTTAAGGGAAACGCTAATTTAAAATTTCATATGAAATGGTTGATTCTGGTAAGTATAATCATAAGTACTCTAAAACGAAAAGCTAATTAGTGCAGTTCAACTTCTCTTTACATCACCAGATCCACATCTCTACTCTACTTCGAATTCTCGTGCCGCTGCTTTAATTCCATGTGTTTGAGCTCGCAGTTGAAGTTAGCGTCGAAGCATCTTCGATCGCTCAACTTTCGTTGTGTAGAAAATCCCAGTCTCTCGACAGAATTGTGTATCACGGTCGGCAATCTGTCATTCCTAGACGACATGGAACAGTTCGGTTTCCACTTCAAATCCCGCCATCATCGATAGATATTCTTTGTGGTATATTACGTATACGGCTTGTTTTCGCTTAACTCGTTTTCACCCACGAAACTTGGATGTGGCAATTTCTCCAAGTATAGCCCTCCCACGGATGGTTGGTCGATTTTTTCGAAAGGGAAGAGGTGGGGGGTGTATTTTCGGTAACAGCATACCAATACTTCCATTGTAACAATAAATAAACATTTCTACGGTTTAGCTTTTTTGTGGCCCGAGCAATTCAGAAAGATAAATGCTATTCTACCGCCACAAAAAGAATTATACAACCAAGGTTTTAGGGTAGATTAGAGATGGTATCTTCTTTATGAATTGTTAGTTATTGTAAGGAATCATCTTAATAAACATGTACATGGTTAATTGCGGAAATAGCTAATTGGGAGTAATAACAGAGGGTATATAGGAGCAATTCAGAAAGGTAAGTATGAAAATAAAAGTTAAATACAAAAACAGCAGGTAAGGTGAGAACAATTAAGAGACAGCAGTAAGGCAAAACAATCAAATCAATGAAATTAGCACAATTCTGGACAGAAAGCTGGGGTCATAGAGAAGATACAAGCAACCATCCACAATCTTATACATATACTTTAAACCTAGTTTAAAAATAAAGCATTAATAAAGAAGTATACATTGAATGAAGTGTTATGATCCAACTCTCCACTCTTTGCTGCAAGGAGGAACAATGAAATCAAGAACTATTAAAATGTTTTAATAAGCTTTACACTAAATGAAGTAAAACCCAAGAGTTAAAAAAAGGAAAATAAGTGAAAAGTTTAAAAAGGTGAAATGTTATTCCTTCGAGTCAATGTAGTGCACAGAGAACTGATCAGATCATCCAAGATGTTCTGAAAGGGTAAACAATGAATTCCTTCCTCGACACAAAGTATGCAGTTACCTAACTGGCACATTTGAATACTAATCAGGGAAAACTTGAGAAAGATATAATATGAAAGTACAATCAAACATGTTTAATTTCAATCTTTCCATTTGGTCCCTAGCATTTTCCATTATAACAAAGTTAAAACAGGTACTTAGAAAATTATTTGAAATATTTGAAACATGTTTTATGAAGATAAAAATGTAATTTTTGGGGTTGCATATCCTGTTATTTGCTACAAACATATGACCTATTATGGATTGTACTTCCAGGAAGAGTTGATGGATCACCCTTTACATTTCTGCACCCTTCATGTCTTCAATTGACGTCGGAAGAATCGCAACCATTTCATGCAAATAAACTTGAAATTCTTATGCTAATCGGCCAAAAGCAACCAAAATCCTCAGATTTATTTCACAACATTATCAATATGTCTACTTTATTGTTCACAGCTCTGCATCATTGCAGAGTACTAATATGGTTAGTTTTTTGAGCTAATATTATAGTATGAATTTTCAATAACGGAATAGGTAAAAAAGCGCACTAAACAGTGCTATTTCAATTTCACAATGGTATTATATAACATAAGTAAGTAAATAAAATTCCAAGTTACATCTAGCTGTAGGAAGACAAAGCTTTTTTATGGGAACTGCTCATATCCCCAGATGTAATGAACTACACGAGAAGCAAAGAGCATGTGCCAAAATTTTCACAGTCAATGCTAAATGGTAAGAACCAGCCCTAAAATAGTATGATCCTAAAATACAATTAACATTATTAATAACAACTGATGATTTTCAACTAAGAATGAAACATTATCATAACAAAAATGAATTGAATGAAGTAATCAATCTTATGAAAGAAAGAAAACAGATAAATTAAACTTCAAGGGAAAATTTCTTTCGAGACATACCCTCTTATCCCAGCCACAAATCATCATTCCCATACTCAGTCCCATGCCCTTATAATTATACACCATATTAGCCATTAATTTTGAGGCTGCAGCAACAGAAATGCGTTCACGGTTACGGAGTTCATACATTCGACATTGTTTGGCCAAAACTCTATCCCAATATACACAATCTGCAGCACCTCCAGCCAATGTTCCCAAGAGGTAATCATTTATTTCAACAATTTTCTTCATAGTCTGTGAACCTATGGAGGAAAAACAAATAATCAATCATAAGTTAAATAAGAAATAAAGGCTACAAAAGAATATTCATCCAATTTTATTTGGTCAAATATAACATCCTTTTATTCATTCACAAATGTTATAAACTATTTACCAATATATTGGCCACCAGTAGCTCTCGAATCCACAGCCAAGACAACTCCTCCTTGATATCTAAATCCCAATGTTGTAGTGCCATGGTCAAATTTAATTTTTATTTCCCGACCAGTTTCATCAACCGATAGTTTCTTCAGGTTTTCTGCGGGCTATCATGAATTATTAAAAATATTACAAATACTTCATAGGTTAGGATGACAGCGCATAAAATGAACACGCACAAATACTTACATCAGGGAAAGGAGGTAGAGCTAAACTTGTATGAGTCATGAAATTTCCAGTGAACAAACTCTCATCGAGTTCAGAGCCAATATCTTCTGAATATCTTTTACAATTGAAGGTTTTCTCAAGTCCACTCAATTCCGCTAACGCCATACTTGAATGTTTATGCAGAACGATCCACAATCACAAACGACCTGCCCACGACAGCTGACACTGCGGAACGCCGCGTAATGACTAACCTCTGACTAACCTTAACAAACCTTAATAAACTACAATTCCAACAAGATTCGATGAAGTACGGCAGTTGGCACAACCTTCTCTTGGTTGCTTTGGGTTTCCAGTGTTTTTTTCAGACACGGATACCACGGATATCTTTAAATCCAAAGGGGTGTATCGATAGGGAAGGGACATTTTATTGTAGTTTCTGTTACGGTTGGTAGTGTGAAGTGTAACTGAGCACGTGTAAATACTGTCCAGGTGCGCGAGACCGTGTTTGTGACAAGAGCTGGTCAAGAGAGGAAGGCGGGTTGTTTTCTGCTAGTTGTGGTTTTGAATTATGGTATTAAATAGATCGAAATAACCGTGATTAAGTGTTTATAATTATGAATTCGAAAGGTATTGATTTGGTCAAGACTATCAACGATAATGACTTTGTGGAGGATTTTTCAGAAGATTCAGAAGTTGAAGTTGAGGTTTGTTATGTGAAAGGATTAATATATGTGTATTATTTAGTTTATCATATATTTTTTCAATATGTACTATTTTTAACATTATGTGCTGTGAATATATAATCCTATGTATTTTTCTTGTAGTTTCAACCCAAGAAAATGATAAAGAAATGTTCTGATGAATTCAATTCTGATTTTAAATTTGGAATCGACGATTCTCTTAATTCCTTAATATTGAAGAAGAGTGATTTGCATAAGTATATAAAACGTTCAGGGAAGAGCAGAGTTGATGACAAAATAGTAAAAGCTCGTTCTGATAGAGCCAGTCAGGTATGCAAAATCTGTATTGATATTTTAAGTTAATTATCTTCCTTTCAGCCAGGAGTGATGCGAGGGTGGGGGACGAGCTTGTTCCTTGCATTGAAATTTCAAGGACAGAGCCTCTAGATGGTGCATCACGAATTTAATAATAACAAACTTTTACTAAAACTACTTATTTTTGCTTCCAGCAACCCCCTCTCCCAAGTCAATATACTTCTCATTCCTTTCATTTTTTGGCTATATATAACATTTTGGTGGAATCATGGTTCATATAAAACTTTGATGTGATTTCACTACAAATATTATTACAGTTCTGAAAATATAGGTTTTATTCATTGCTCTTGATTTTTACAGTAATTATAACAAATTGTTACTCACTATTAAGGTCTCTAATGACCTTGCCATTGATGAGCCCTAAAGCCCCACAAAAAAAAACAACTCACTATTTTCTTCTCTCTGCAATGGGTTATATTAGTATAGGGTATGAAAATTTTGATAAGGCTCATGACAGTAAGCCATGAACAATTATAAACAATTGCTCGACCTCGGTTTGTTAGTCCTGGCCATTCCGTTTTAAGAAAATCTGTTTAAGTGATATTATTGTGGAGGTAACAGCATTTGCGGAAGCATATGCAAAGAGAAAGGTTGGATTTTACCATAATGTTAAATTGGTCCCATTTTTTTGCTCAAATGTTATTATAAAAGTAATATTAATAAGTTATGGATAATTGAAGATCTAGCTGTTGTTGTTTGCTTTTTATTCTTGTTAGAAAAAAGAGAATGGAATTGCAGAGGATAGTGAAAAATCAGATGACGAGTCTGATGTTGAAGTACTTTCAGAAGATGAATTGAAGAAAGGTAACGTTCAATAGCTATTTACTTTAAATCATTATTTATTTATTTAATTTTGTCTTTTGGCAAGGTTCAGGCCATGAGGTCTGCTCTTCCACCTAACTGTTGAAACTGGGAAGGAGAGATGTTGGATTGCTGGGGAACCTATGGTACCAAACCAACATTTGTTGTATGTTGGTGAGGGAAACCCCAGCTGAAAACCTCACCTCACTTTTAACCCATGCTCTACCGCTCTGTGGTAACGAGGAAGTTAGACCACCATAAGTCGACCATTAAAATCAAATATATTTACTATATTTACCTAAATATAGTCTTCCCCCTTATTTTAGGAAGTGAAGCTAATAAAAAGGAAAAGAAATTGAGTAACTTATCATCACTTTTGTTATTGATCTTGTTGATCAAAAAAATTTTTAATGTGTTTTAATTTGTAATTTTCTTAGTCATGGACCTGAGAAAGATTGCTGACAGTTGTTGAAGTTATAATGATAATAGATAAGTTAGCATGTGGTAAAATTTAAATAGCAACTTACCCGAAAAAGATTAAAAAGGTATAAGAATATTGTTCTTGATATAATGCTGTTAGGATCAGAGATATGTTTGAGTGTAGTCATGAAATTTGTTGTGTAGAAAGATAAAAGAGGTGGTAGTTGCAGAATGATGACTTTGCTGTATTGGTAAGAGGTTTACTGCTTACTACTTGGTGTAGCTGTTTCTAGCATTTGGCAAATTTTACTATGAAGTATTAGGGTCTCACAGCACTTCATTGGTATGTTTTAAAGATTTGTATTTAGAAATTATATTTGGTGCTAGTTTGTGTAAAGTGTCATATTTGTGATTTTTGGTTACCATACACTATTACACTGTCTAAATCAAAACACTAATAAATCATATCGTGTTGCTCAGAAGGAAAAACAATAAAAGCTCTTGATTAACTTATAGTATCAACAAAAAAAATCTGACATAGACCATGAAAAACCTACACTTACAGTCTAGTATGATATTTCTTGGCAATGTGGCTGTTATGACTCATGGGTTTGACAACTTATTTTTCTTATTTATTACTTATTTAACAGCTGACTAGTAAAAACTTGGTGTACAAAAATTTCATTTAACTTTAAAAATAAATGACATTTATAACAGTTTAATTTGTGTTAATAATGCTCAAAAAGTTTTTTGACAGCAATTTAACAGTATTCAGGGTGGTGTTTCACTAATCAAACAATTCCCCAGTATGATTTCAAATATTAGATAAACAGTTGATAGGTGAGTGGAGTTCATAATTTTTTTAAATTATTGCTTTAAAATAGAAATTATTAAATTGTAACAACCTGCCAGGTACCTGAAATAAACATTTTAATAACGATGTACAACAAATTCTTTGATATATGTTGTACAGAAATGTCAAGTCATTCTTGTTTCTCACAGATTGTAGCGAAGGAATCCTGAGAAATTTAGGTATATCACTAATCATGGTTGGTAAAGCTCCTAGAACCTACCAATTCTATAAGCCACAAACCCATGAAATGTATCATTAACCTTCTCGAGCCAATTTATATGTTTATTCAAATAAGGATTCCACACCACTACAATTGAATATTGAAAAATTTAGAAATCTATTTCCAGAAGTTTGCAAGATGCTAGATATTGTACCTAAGTTGGCAGAGGATTAGTACAATCTTTGCGCGAGCCTCGGTATAATACATTTTCATCAATAATAAATGTGAACAATATAACAATATTATTTTATATTGTACATAGATATAAAAAGCAATTATTATAATTTTTCTTTTAACCATTTCTTAACTGTTTTCTTTATATTTTGATCTTTGGTTCATAATTTTTTTAAATTATCAGATAGATTATTAAATATAACAACAGTTCTTGAAGGATAATTCTTTTAACTTCCAGTTTACAGGGTGGTAGTAAGGAACTTTTTACCGAGTAACACTGGGAGAAAAAATATATTTAGTACTCAATGAGTAAATTATTTCAAATTAAATTTTTGATAAAGTTCAAAGGTCCAGAAATATTGTTAGTGTTAATGTGTTTTCTTTGCCATCACTTATTTTCAATACCTTTTTTGTACCTTGTTCAATTGTTTTACTTCAATATTTCTAGCACCTCCCCATTTGATATTCCACATTGCATCATCATTCAAATAAGAAACATGATAATCAAAAAATAAGCTAGAATCAAGTAAGTCCCCAAATCCTTTATAAAAGCTGAACATTGAAGTTCAATGTTGAATTTGTGTTGTAAAAAATGTCTACAATAAAGGTTATATTCAGTTTTTTTTAAGGTTATATTCAGACATTTATTTGCATTGAATTCAGATTTATTTACTTTGAATATTTACGTTCAGACATTTATCTGTGTTGAATATCAAACTGTTTAGCTTACACCAACTAAGCAAACTTTCTAATCGTGTTGTAATAACAACTTATCCAATGGACTTGCTATACATTTAAACAACTTGAGGTATTAGGCAAACAGCAAAAATTTCAATTTTATAACAAAAATATATAATTAATGCATTTTTTTAAAGTACAGGACAAGGACATCTTGATATCTTCAGGTTTCTATTGTCAAATCCATGGTGCTCCAGGTTTGAATAGTACCAGCACCTCTGTCACCTGCATTCATAATCCTCAATTGCTAAAGCCATTATTCTTTAATTGGCTTTTAAAATTTAATTGACAATTTACTTTAATTTATGTAATTTGTTATTTGTTTTAAATATTTTGTTGTTGAAATATATCAGATGACATCAAGATTAAATCAACTTCTGTGAAAAAAAAGAAAAATAATGATGTGATAGAAGATTTGGAAACAAAAGAATTTTTTGAAAAAGCACCAGTGTTTGATGAAAGTGCATCATTTTTCCAAATGAATCTTTCACGTCCTTTAATGAAGGTATAGTTTCTTACTTTATGCAGCACTATTATTGTACATTGGTAATAATTAATAATTCTGATACTTAATTTGATTTGAATTACATTTGTTGATGTAAGTTTTTGTATTTTCCCCTTTTAGGCCATCTCTACCATGAATTATATACATCCTACACCCATACAGGCAGCAACAATTCCAGTGGCTCTTTTAGGAAGAGATATATGTGGGTGTGCTGCAACTGGAACAGGGAAAACTGCAGCCTATATGCTACCTACTTTGGAAAGATTGATGTACCGTCCTGCTCGTGCTGCAGCTGTTACCCGTGTGTTAGTTCTTGTTCCTACCAGAGAGTTAGGTGTTCAGGTGTGGATACTTTCATTTAATTTTTATAATCCGAACTTCATTTCCTATGTTTTAGTGGAGTATTTATTCCAATATGGCTATTAATGTTTTTGAATTCATGATAATGTTACCATTTGTATCACTCATAACAGATATAATAATCTCAGTATCCTTATAAGTTGGAGGAAATAAAGATACTGATTTTTGGGTTTTTGGTATTGGTACGTAGCTAGGATTCATAGGTTTATTTAATTTGTATGCAAGGTTTTCACTAATTTGGTATAGAATTTATCAGAAGACTTAGCAATTTCCATTATCTTACTAGATCCCTTGTCATTTGTCTTGGAGCACTCAATATCAGTTTTCCTTTCATTACTACAACTTCCTTTAACTTTACTTTTATCAAATTGCTTTACTATTATCGATAGTAAAAACAATTTTGTACTAATATTTCAGCCAGAAGATACTGATTTTGTATCATTGACAATTTATGCATGTATGATAACTTTTTTCAGGTGTTCATGTTTTTATATCTATTTTTCATGATTTTATTTATGGAATTATTTTTCCATTTGAGATTAATTTATTTTATGAATGGTAGAATTCATTAATACCGTAGATATCCATAGGTTTTCTAGTCAACTTTTTAGCACTCGTTAATTTTAGAGGTATCTACCTCTAAAGAGTCCCTTCAAATGTTAATCATAATTTCAATTCCTATATTAACATCTGTGTGGCGATTTATATTCAGTTCTCATTGAAAGACATCAGTTCATGACAATTGAAGATTGGGCCGGGACAGCAACATGTCTGTCACGACCTCTGTGTGACATGTCTGTCGTTTTATGGCCGTCTGATTATGTCCTGACTCAAGTACTGTCGGGACAAGTACTAAATCTGAGTAGATCTGGGACTCGTGTCTAACTCCTCCTCATCTACCTGTTGATGTCACGTATGGTTAAGGTAACTGAGAAGTTTTACTTTGGAATAATTCATACCTAACTGCATAAAACAGTTGTGAATATTCAGTACTTGGAATATTGCTCAGTAAATGGAGTTATTCCCATGATCTTTGTCACTTCTGAAATGAAATATAATTTTGATAACTTTCGGACAAGTGAAAATGGTGACCAGCCAGGACTCGAACCCGGGTCTCTTGCTTTGATCGCAAGGGTGTTAACCACTACACCACCGGTTCGCCTTCCACAACTGTACACCATTTCCACCCAGACCTAAAC
This sequence comes from Laupala kohalensis, assembly GCA_002313205.1. NCBI lineage: Eukaryota > Metazoa > Arthropoda > Insecta > Orthoptera > Trigonidiidae > Laupala > Laupala kohalensis. The sequence continues at coordinate 375,483 of NNCF01126607.1, read as the reverse complement.
CCCGGCAGACCTGAGACACATCCCCATACAGGAGATAAGTGAACCCTTGCGATCAAAGCAAGAGACCCGGATTCGAGTCCCGGCTGGTTGCCATTTTCACTTGACCGAAGTTATCACATATATTCTCCACGTGTAGGGTATATGGAAGAAATATGTACAAATATAATTTTCTTGATACGATGTAGATATAACTTATAACTACTATTTTTATTATTTTTTGGAGGGGCACGTCATGAGTTTCCTTGGGGCACAGAAATGTTATATCTACCCCTGCCTTAAGACCCTTGATTGGAATTGAAAGGATGGCTTGCTTGTGAAGTGTTTATTATTCTAACTGCTTTTATTATTGTTAGGTATTATACTCAAATCTGTGCATTACTGTACAAAGATGATGTAGCCAAACTATCCAATTCTTTGTTATTAACTAATTCGTAAGACCGTTTTAGCTGCATTGAGTGCCATCACCAGTGCTTGCTCCATTGATAAGAAGGGTGGTGAATGAGAAATCCTTGCATGTTCACCTTTGTCCTTTTAGTTGCACTCCACATCTCCTACTCCACCCCATGCTCTCCAGTTTACCATCAGTTTCAGCAATGCTGGTCTTCTTACCTCCTCAGCCAACCCCATTACAGAGATATCACATCTTTCATTATACAATTACTTCTATTATATCCTTGTGACTTCACCAAATGCACTTGCATGTACTCATACTTGACTCTGCACGACTGTCATTGGCACACCTTTTAAATGACTAACTGTGTTGATTTAAGTTTCTCTTTTCCCNAAAACAAACATTTCTCCCCCCCCCCCCGCAAAATTTTTTTTACAGATTATTAAAACCTTAACTCCTAATCAAAATGAAGCATTAAAGGGTTTTTTTACGGTTGCATGTTTCCTTACAAAATGGAATTGCTCAATTTATTATTCCATGTTTCAGGTGTATGAGGTCACCAGACAATTGGCTCAGTTCACTTCTGTGGAAATTGGTTTAGCAGTTGGTGGTCTAGATATTAAGGTTCAAGAAACCATTCTAAGGAAGAATCCTGATATTGTCATTGCCACCCCAGGTCGTTTGATTGACCATTTAAAAAACACACCTACCTTTTATTTGGATAGTATTGAAATATTGGTGCTGGATGAAGCTGATAGGTATGGGCTTATTACATTTTCCTTAACATCTTTTTGTTATATTTAACATAACCAGATTATTAAATCAGAGGAAATCTCATCAGTAATTTTTTTTGGTAATTTTTAAAAAGGAAAATATAATTTTAAGTAGCTATTATTTTTATTATTAAAAAATTCAAATAATATGAGTTTGAATGCTCTATAATAGTTGTGTATATGTAATCAAATTGTATGTTTCATTCATAGTTAGAGATGATGCTTTTATCAAACGTATATTTTCTAAACATGTTTAATGTTTCACGTAAATTCTTCACAATTCACAGTAGAGTCACTACAGTAAATTATTTAAATAATATGTTGTCTGCTACACATTCCACTTACTTTTTTAACAAAAAATTATTTTCAGAAGCTGTTGCTTCCATCCTCAGCTTCTGCCAACTGCTGGTTGAATGGTCCTCTGGTGACGAGCAGGTGGATGAATTTTGAAGTCAAATTATTTTCAAGTGGAGTTTCAAAATTTAAGAATCTTCTCTTGAATAACTGTACGGACAGCCATTGCCAAACCAATGAGTCAAAATGCCCTCCAATGTTCTTCATCAATCTTACATTTTCTTCAATTTCATGTTTTTAGTCTCAAAAATGTGCTCTTTTCAATTGTTCACACTGCTCACTTTTCAATTGTCTACATTTGATGTGCCAAAAATGTTCCTTTTCTCTAATTTCTAAATTTCTTTTTGTTTGTCCAATATAAACTTTATCACACCCTTACAATTAATTTTGTAAATTTCTGATTTGTTAAGAGAAGGAACATTATCCTTATAATTAATTTTAACAAGAGACTTAATGCTACAAATTCTTTTATGTAATTACCAGATATGTAGATGATATCTTCTTTGTTGTCAAAAGAAGACATGTTGAAGATGCTCTCAAATTACTGAATATTCGAGATAGATCAATAAAATTTACTTGGGAAATTTAAACAAACAATTTTTTACTCTTTGGATTTAAAATTTTTTAATTGAGGCAAAAGATTTGAATTTGGAATATTTAGAAAGGAGACCCACACTGATAATTACATAAAAGAATATGGTTTTAATCTGGTGCTGCACGAACGTGCCATAATAAATAACCTTGTCCACTATCAATACCCCATTGAAATATGAAGAATTCAATTTGGAATATCATTTAATTGTTCAAAGTGCCAAATCTAATGGATTTACTAAAACTTTGGGAAATAAAAAATGGTACAAAATGTAACTACAATTTCAAAAAACTGGAAAAGGAAACAGTTTACCAAAAATTTACTTATCACCCTAGGTTGCATCAGGAGTTCCAAAAACATTTCAAAGAAGTGAATATCACTTTGGCTACACAAAAGAACAATTAGCATTAAGTTCCGAATTAAAGCTAATTATAAGGATAAGTACATTCTCTTAAAAGATCAGGAATTTCCAAATTAACTGCATGGATTGTGACTAAGTTTATATTGGACAAATTAAAAGAATTTAATAAATAGAAGAAAAAAAGGAACATTTTTGGCACATCAAATTGGACAAATTGAAAAGTCAGCAGTAGCAGTACATTTTTGGGGATAAAAGACACGAAATAGATGAAAACATAAGATTGATGAAGAATGTTGGTGAGTGTTTTGAACTGTTTGTTTGGGAACGACTGTTCATTTAGTTATTCAAGAGGAGATTCTTAAATTTCTAAATTCCATTTGAAAATAATTTGACTTCAAAATTCATCCACCTGCTCACAACCAGAGGACCATTTGATCAGCAGTTGGCAGAAGCTGAGGATCGAAGCTACAGCTTCTGAAAATAGTTCATTGTTAAAAAAGTAAATGGAGCATGTGGCTATCAAATTATTACAATAATTTAATGATTCATGTTAACCATGACACTTTTCATTTTGTCTAACTTTTCTGAGCTTCTGTGACTTCACCATAAATTTCAAGTAGATATGAACATGTGCAATCTTTTGCTTCATGACTGATGGACATAGTATTAATGTTTTCACAATCTAGATAATGTGCTAGTGGAAAAAACTTGTGAGACTTCCTATTTGTTACCCCACAAATCTTGCATCATAGTGTATGACGATCCTTTTTTGCCACTGCAATACTACCTTATACTACAATAGATTCCATAGAGGGTTTTAAGCTGCTTTACATCTCTATACTGTACTGTCTAAACAATAATTGAATAATGTTTGTTTTTCTACTTCAACAACAACCCACTATTCATAGATACATTGTTTCATGTTAAAAAACATCGCACTGTACAAAAATATTACATTTTTGTGCACAAGTGCATTTTATACCTACCTATGCATGATAGTAATATGAGATTTCATATTTATTTGCAAAATGTATTTTTAAGAAATCCATCTTTGTATTTTGCTTATTGTTTTTTTTATTAACTCCATCTAATAATATATATTGTAATGTAATTTGTGGAGTCAGCGTGACTCAGTGGGTAGTGCACTGAGTTGCTGGCTAGATGGTCTGGCTTCGATCCCCGGTGAGGTGAGGATTTGTCATCACACCTCATCATCCGGACTGACTCTCAGGCCTGCTGTAAAATGAGTCCTGGGGTCAAACTGGTCGGAGCGAGGTGCTGACCACATCTCCTCCTCCTAGCACCAAGGTCAAGCAATTGTGGAGCTCTACCCTCTGCAAACCCCTTGGACACCTTCGGGACCTGTTCAGGGATAGTTTGACTTTGACTTAATGTAATTTGTTTGTTTTGTTTTTTCAGAATGTTAGATGAACATTTTGCCTCTCAAATGAAAGAAATCATTAAACAATGTTCACGTACGCGTCAGACACTTTTATTTTCTGCCACTATGACTGAGGAAGTGAAGGATCTCGCTGCTGTTTCTCTTAAAGCTCCTGTTAAGATATTTGTTGATAGTAATCAGAATGTGGCCTACAATCTCCGTCAAGAATTTGTAAGGTATACTTTCTTTTCATTAGAATACAATAAAATTTATCTTTTTAATTTAAATATAACATAAGTTAATTCTGACTTTTTTTACTTTTTCTGTTGCTATTTAATACGATATTATTTGTAGGCCTTGTGAAAATATATGGATAAATGATCATTTTTAGGGATAATCGTTAATGGAAACTGAATATGACTAACTTTTCTGGCTAAGTGTATGAATCCACCATTCGTTAATTTTAATTTTATTTTCATGACAGAGTTCGTGCAGGCCATGAGGCAGACCGTGAAAGTTTACTGGCTGCTTTGGTGTGCAGAACATTCAGAGATCATGTTATGGTATTTGTGCAAACCAAGAAACAAGCACATCGGTTACATATTTTGTTGGGATTGTTGGGAGTGAAGGTAAAATATGCTATTTTATTAAATATATTTTAACAATAAATGTTTTTGCTTTTTTAAAAAGTTACGATGTAAATTAAGAATTTTTACTTGAAAATTATATTTTTCATTAGGAAAACAAGTACATCGAAATTAAAATCTATCAACAATGAAAAAAATTGAGATTAGCAATTGCAGATATCGACAGAATCTTTTGTTGTTTCACATTGAAGGCTATCAACTATAATATTAAGATTGTTGTATTCATCTGAAATATTAGTATTGTTTCTAATACTACTAGTGTCACTACTAGTAGTGTCTTAAATATTTGCTCCATTCTCACACTGCATTATTGCATCACCATTATCTTATAGTTGGACAGCCAAGCAGATGTCATCCTCAATTTTGCAATTTTTATCTTATTTTTGAAACATGATTCAATTGTTGGATGAAACTGACATCTTGGCATTCAGAATCCACTTGCCTGTCATATTTTACATGTGCAATTTTAATTTTCCTGCTTGCAATGTAGGATATGGATTTTTACTCATGTTGATAATGCTGGGGTACTTCCCCTTCAAAGGTTTGTTGACGGACTTATTCCCGGGCTGCAACATGGATCCACACGCACACCACAACAAAGACACGCACACACCACAACAAAGACATGCACACACCACAACAAACACACCACACACCACCACAAACACACCACAACACAAACATACCTCAACACACACCACAACACACACACCACAACACACACACCACAACACACACACCACAACACACACACCACAACACAACACACACCTAGACACAACACACACCTAGACACAACACACAACAGACACATGGACAAACTAGTTGTGATGTGGATTAGGGATGACTTACATAATCGCTGTCTAAAAATAGGAGGTACATTTTGAATGGAGGGGAGTATATTTTGAACAAAGTAACATCCTGTGTTCCCCAGGTAAGCTATATTGGACCAATTTTATTCTTGGCGTTTGTAAATAACATTCATTTGAAAATTAATAGTAAGGTATGCCAATTTGCTGACAATTGCATGATATATAGAAAAATTGAAGTGATGTATGACATAGCTACATTACAACAGGATGTTCATTCTATAAGCAACTGGTCTGAAGAAAAATAAAATGAGAATGAGTTTGAGGAAATGCAATGCAATGAGCTTTACAAAGTATTTTAATAGAGAACCCCTGCCACATAAAATCAAATCCACTATTCTAGGAAAAGCATCATGTAAATATATAGGCATAATTTTGGGTTGGTCTGATCATGCCTGTTATATTGCGCAAATAACCTGGAGAACAATTCATTTTGTCATGCGTTCATTTCAAAAATGTAAAGTTGAAATGTGAAAACTTGCTTACATTTCTTTCAATAGACCTGTGATAGAATACACAACTGCATTTTGATGTATTGGAGGGGACAAATACAAGCCCTCGAAAGAATGCAGATAAATGCACTTAAATTTACTAATTGTAGATTGAATTTAAATGATTGTGTAGTTTTGCAATCTTTAGAAAATCGATGAAAACTTTGTACGCTGATCAATTTATACAAAGCTTATAGAAATGAACCCTAGTGGACATAAATGATGGAAAAAGTGGAAATTCATTCTGTGTTTGTTTTAATGTCATATTTTAAAATTTAGAAATTGTGGGTTAGTGGTGTACTAGTTAAACGTAACCACAACCACTAAAAAAAATTTAGTGGTTGTGATTAAGTTTGACTAGTGGTTCAAAGCCATTGCATATACTTACTCATATATTTTTCTCTACATTAATATGTGTCAAAAAGAAATAATATAAATACAATTTATTTTTGCAATGTTCATCTGTATGTTGTCTTGTTCAGGACTTTGCAATGCTGTATATATGTTTGATCCCAAGTATTTTGAAGGAAAACTCATGAACAATGCGAGCACTTTTACTCAAAACTTTTTTTCAACGTGGTGTATATTTTCTCTGCCCATCAAATAAATTATGGGCAAATGTTTAGAAATGATAAATACAAGAAGGGCCTTGTTGTAAAGGTACTGAGATAAGATATATTGGCTACAGAAAACATCACCACAGAAATGTAGTGTGCGTGTGAAAGACTACTTTGTCGAGACAACAATGTGCATTGTAATGTTCTCTTTACAAGTTCTCGCTTTGTGATAATAGATATAAGTGCTAAAATACTTGTTTTTTTGTTGGGGCTTTAGGGCTCGTCAACATCGAAGGTCATTAGAGCCCATTAAAAATCACAGAGAAGAACTGTGATATTAGCAAAAACTGTTAAAGGACAAAGACTTGACACATACATAATTTTCCAGAGCAAAACTATATCCCAAGAATTGTTCGGTGTCCCGAGTGTATTGTGGTGTGCGTTGTGTTGTGTGTTGTGGCATGTTTTGTGTTGTGGCGTGTTGAGGTGTGTGTGTGTTGTGGTGTGTATGTGTCTGTTGTGGTGTGTATGTGTCTGTTGTGGTGTGTATGTGTCTGTTGTGGTGTGTATGTGTCTGTTGTGGTGTGTATGTGTCTATTGTGGTGTGTATGTGTCTGTTGTGGTGTGTATGTGTGTGTTGAGGTTTGTGTGTGTGTTGAGGTGTATCTGTGTTGTGGTGTGTGTTGTGTCTGTTGTGGTGTGTATGTGTCTGTTGTGGTGTGTGTTGTGTCTGTTGTGGTGTGTGTTGTGTCTGTTGTGTTGTGGTGTGTGTGTTGTGTTGTTATATAGTGCGAGAATGACATTCAAAGGTACATACTGAGAGAAAAGAAATGGCACTATATTCGGGCCCATATGGTAGTTCAAGAACCATTGAACTTGCATATTCCATGGTTTGGAGGTTTATGTTGATTTGCTAAGGAGTTGCTCTGTTGCTTTTTTTTTTCACATATTATTAGTATAAGCTCCAAACAAATAGATCATCTTAATTCTTATTCTATGTTATTTACCTGAAAAACAAAAATCAATACTTTATTCATGGATATCAAAACACTATGAAATTAAACAATATGACATGTGAGCTTGCTGACAAAAAACAAATCACACATCACAAAACTTAACATGTGAGATATCTGATGTGTAAACTTCATCAGCAAAAATTATTTGCATTCCCAGAAGCACTGGATATGAGGTTATGACGTTCATATCAAAAAGGAAAAAAGGTCACTTCTCTTTCTCTTGTTAGAAAAACCTTTTTAAAAAATGAGACTTCCAGAAGACATGCATCAACATTAAGTGAATTCAACCATAAATATGAAATGTGAACAATATTTATCCATCTGTTTTGTCAGAATCAAGGATTGCCAAAACTGATATTTCCCTCAAAACTGTATGATTTAATTTATTTGCAATTGCAATACTTTTTATATACTACATATATAAGAAAAAAACACTTAATAATTGGGGTTGTGGAATTATGCTATATTGATGATAACTCACATAAACAGGATAATTATGTACACCAACAGTGTCCCAACTATTTCAACCCATGGGCTGTTTCTTATACACTTTCAATAGGTCGGGCTGACATGGGATGGGGTTTGGTAAAACAATTTAAACTAATTAGTATTAGTATTAGTATTTTATTTCAGATTACAGTTTTACAAGGTCCAATAGATGGAGTACCTCAACCTACAGGGGATTATAAAATCCGTGCGTAGGTCTGATGGTTAGATAATTCATCATAGATTAAATTTACAATCAAAATACTTAACTATCGTACATACTCAAAAACTTTTTACACTTATACTCAAATAATGTGTGAACCTGCACACATATAACAAATTATTATCAATATAGTTATGAATTGTAGTAAAGAAAAATTAATAGTTATTTGATTCATATATACACATATACATACATACATACAAATACACACACATACACATGCATACACACTTGAGATCATAAATTCTCTTTTATCCATTTTTTTAATTTTCCTCTAATATTGCCATGGCTTATATTTAATTCCTTAAGATGATTTGGTAATTTATTAAATACAATAATAGCATTATATGTGAATGCTCTTTTCCCTACATTCAGTTTTTGTCTGGTAAGACTAAGGCTTTTATTCCTTGTTATGCTATTAGATGCCAAATATTTTCTACTTAGTAATTCATAATTATAGGTCAAAGATTCTAAATGGTAGGCTTGTTGGATGTTGAGTGGGTAGGTGACCTTTTCTTCAGAAGTAGTAGTAATGGAGGTTTTGTGTTCATTTTTCATAATTAAATCAACAACCCTACCCTGCAATTTCAATAATTTGTGATATTGTGTACTATTAGTCCCTCCCCAAAAAATGATGCCATAAGTACTGATACTGTGAAATAGACCATAATAGATCATCAATAATGCTCTCAATTTCAATACTTTTTTAAGTCTATATAAAACATACAACAGATATTTCGTTCTCTTAATGACGTAATTTATTTGTAATTCCCATTTTAAATTTTCATCTATGAGAATTCCCAAATATTTTATATGATCAACTCTCTCTAGTGCAACCTGGTTGATGCTAACTCTCAAATTATGCTTTATACTGTCACTATAATTTCCAAATTGTATGTATGTAGTTTTTTTAAAGTTAAGCGACAAACTGTTATGAAATAACCAGTAGTATATTATACTAAGGCTTTCATTAATCTGAGACTCAATCTCTTCCCAGGTTTCACCAGTACAAAATATTGCAGTATCATCTGCGTAAGAAATAATCTCCATCGGTATCGATAACAAGTCATTGATATAAATGAGAAACAGTAGTGGTCCAAGAATTGTACCTTGAGGCACCCCGATTTTCACAATCTTTGGTTCACTTCTCACATTCTGATCCAATTTTACAAATTGAGTTCTATTTGACAAGTAACTATGAATCAGTCCAAGCCCAATGCCTCTAACCCCGTATCTCTCTAATTTTTGCAATAATTGTGTATGGTTTACTGTGTCAAAGGCTTTAGCTAAATCTAGGAACACTCCTGCAATCTTAACACTATTGTCAAGGTTTTGATATAGATATTGTGCAATATGGGCGAATGCATCTTTCGACCCTTTACCCTCTATGAAACCATACTGTCTCTTACTCAAAATGCTATGTTTATCCAAGAATTTTTTTATCCTTATGTGTAATATTTTTTCAAAAATTTTACTAATATTTGAGATAATAGATATTGGTCGATAATTATTCACATCCTGCTTTGAACCTAATTGATCATATTTATTTATTTATATCATGATATTTTGTTCCTCAACAATAAATTTATATTAGTTAAAACTGGAAAAATTAAGTACTATATTTGTTTATTTTTAAAACTTATTTTTAATATTTATAATAAAATGTTTTCATTTTGTAATGTATTGACAGAATGATTCCAAACATAATTTTCTATTTGCTCTATCACACATATCACATCAAATATTAATTCTGACAGCATAGATTTATAGAACAAAGTCTTGTCCCTCAACTTTTAATGAAATATTTGATGTAAAATGTACTCTAACTCGTAGGTCATAAAACATTTTTTTGCTGACTGCATACGGCACACGGACTTCCAGTTGGATACTGATGTACACTACGATGACATAGTAATGTAGCATGATACTTATTTCCTCCTAATTTTCTAGATTGGAGAATTACATGGTAACTTGACCCAACCTCAGCGTCTTGAAGCACTTCGTCGTTTCAAAGATGAAGAGATCGATATTCTTGTAGCAACTGACGTTGCTGCTCGTGGTCTTGATATTGTTGGTGTGAAAACAGTTGTTAATTTCAATATGCCTATCACACTAGAACATTACATTCATCGTGTGGGACGAACAGCTCGAGCTGGGCGTTCTGGAGTTTCAGTATCACTGGCTGGAGAAAATGAATATAAGATAGTGAAGGATGTGATAAGGAATGCCAAATTACCTCCTAAGAGTCGGATTATTCCCCAAGGTAGAATTCTATACTTTTTATTTGTTATAATTACAATTATTTATGTATTTATTTATTTAATCATGTATTCATTAATTGTTAGTGATCTTATGCATAGAATGGGACACAAATCTAGTCTTTGTATTGTATTGAGTTATTTTTTGTCGTGGTTTGGTAGTGAAGAAGGAAAATAATATTAATAAGGATTTATTTGTAGCGTTATATTGAGAATTTTGCCTGTTTTCCAGAACTACTTGACATGCTCTATTGGCATTGAAAAACTTCATGTAATAATTCTTGGTAGTGAAAAGTGTTTTGGAAGCTCTTGTCTCCTCTGTTACGTAGTGATGGTTGAAAGACATGGAAAGTCTCTGAAAGATGTTTGACTAGTGAGAAATGTGTAATGAAGATAGAGTTAAAATTTAATTAACTTTTTTAGTTGAATGTTTTCTGAATTGTCAACTTATTTGTGCTGTTATAACACTTCTAGTTTATTGTGAAGGTTCAGAATAAAAATTACGGCAAAAGTCTTGTTATTTTATCAGATTTGAATTATTTTCAGATATTATTAATAAATACCGTACAAAATTAGCTACTCTTGAACCTGATATAGAAGCTATTTTAAAAGAAGAATATGCTGAGCGTCAGTTGCTGAAAATGGAAAATCAGACAAATCATGCCCAAAAATTGCTGAAGGGTGAAAAGGTGCAGGAGAGGAAACGTCAATGGTTTCAGAGCAAAAAGGAGCGTAATGAAGAAATGAGTAAGTTATTACAGAAATGAGTAAGTTATTACAGAGAAGAGTTTATCTTCATTTTATCATTTTGTAGTTATTTGGGTTGAGTGTGATCTTCACCTATATGTTAGTTTTGGAGTGCTGTATCATAGATATTTTTGACTTAACTTTTTCTATGTGATTCAAATGTGTATGTGGCTGAATTGAGTGTGATTTAATATGTATTATATAATTTTTGCATACAGTAAAGAAACTTCATTTCTTATATCATTTTAATTTTTTTTTTCTCCAGAAAAATTGAAGCTTGCTCATGAAAATAGCGAGAATTCTAAATTAAAAGACAAAGGAAAGACAGGAAGGGGAAAAAGAGGGAAAGATCTGAATCCAGATGAAAGAAAGCAGGACAAGTTGGCACAGCTGCAAGCCCGAAGACATAAAAGATCTCTTCGTCCTAAGAAAATATACGCTTATGAGGATAAAGAAGGTGAGTAAATCTTATACACAACTTTGTATTTGAAGATGGTAATAATGGAGATGGTCTGGGTATGTTTATATTGTACAATATTGAATTAGGATAGTTGCATGACGTGTGCTTGTTTCAGTCATATTAAAAGATTCTAGAGCTAAATGAGGCTGGTTTGCAGAGTTTATATAAATATAAAAATACATTTTGCTCAATAGCTTATCATGTAACTCCATACTTCTTGGCATCTCTAATTATATTTATGCATACTTTCCATGAAAAAAAATTATTTCAACAAATATATCATATTTCTTTCAAAAATAAAAAATAACACTTGCGCAAAAATTAGAGAAAATGAAGTTAGCCTTGTTGAAACAGGATGGACAATATAGCTCCCATTACCACATTTATGCAAATATTGTCCCCCCTTATTTTAGGAGGCAGAATTTAGAGGGGAAATAATTCTGAAATTGAATAAAATCAAAGTATTTCTGAAGGGAAATGCTAATTTAAAATCCCACATGAAATGGTTGGCTCTGGTAAACACAATCATAAGGATTTTAAAATGAAAAGCTAACTGGTGCAGTTCAATTTTTCTTTTTGAGGTCGCCAAATCCACATGGACTTCGACTCTATTTCAATTTCTCATGCTGCTGCTTTATTGCCATGTGCCTGAGCATAATTTAGAACTCGCAGTTTGAAGTTAGTGTCGATGCATCGTCGATCACCAAACGTTCGTTGTGTTGAAGATGATCCCAGTCTCTCGATAAGAGTGTCACGGTTGGCATGGTGACAGCAATCAGTCATTCCTAGACGAAATGAACCAGTTCGGTTTCCACTTCGAAGGAGTGTCATATCCCGCCATCATTGATCGATGTTCTTTGTGTTATGTTATGTTATGTACACGGCTTGTATTCGCTTCATTCATTTTCACCCACGACACTTTGAATGAGCATCTATCCAGTTCTAAATTCCAAGTACAATCCACCCACATATTTTTGAGGCGATTTTTTTCGGAAAAAGTTGGGACTATATTTGGATAAATATGGTAAGAACACAAGTAAACAATAAAATTAAAAAATTATCCTGGGGTAATATAAAAGATACCGCTGCAATAATTTAAATATATGAGAGGTGAATTGTAGTGGTTAAGTAATTAACATCATACCAGAACCCATCCCAGCAGTATATGTAGAAAAGCTCTACAACTACAGATCTCTTTAAAGCGGAGAAAATCCAACGCTTTTGTAGGTTGTACTCTTACAGCTTTTCTAAATATGCGTCCTGGCAGACCTGTCGAGGTTCGTTTATGCTGATTTTGTCTCTATGCTGACATCAATGTTGGCACACATGAGGAACATCTATTGAAATATTCTAAGAATAACTGAAAAATTACCTTATATCTTGCATAGGGGTTAGAATTTACTTCAGGGAAATATGTTTTGTCCACTGTAAGCAGGAATCTTTTATAAATGGCCATGTTATATCTGGGAAATAACTCCATTGCTTGTATATGTTTGTTCATATAATTTCTATATTATTTATACAAATTCTTCAATTTTTATTTTTTGATGTGCTGTTAGTGGAGTGAGGTATGCTCTTATATCTTCAACCATTTCAGTCAGTACACTGCAGAGGCTTCTAAAACCTACACACTCATTTAATTTTACATTACATGATGTCATTTATCACTTATTATTTAACATTAATATTGTTCATTGCTCCTCAAGACAAAGCAAAATTATTTTATTTGGCAAAGTTGGTTTTAGCCTTCTCACATAAAATCTAGAAGGAATCATCTTTTTATAACAGTGCTGAAATTGGATGAAATTTATTCTTAATTGAAACATTATACGTATATCAGGGAATATATCGTCTCTGAAAAATGTTAAAATGTGCAAATGCTAAATATTTGAATTCTTTATATTTTTTAAACAACTTTATATTTTGCGATTAATGAAGTAGAACTCAATTTCATAATAACAAAGATTTTTTTTTTGTAGTTGAAATGTGTAAAAAACTTTACATGAATAAGCTGAATAATGTAAAAAAGAGTTGAACAAAAATATAGACATTTTTGCTGCAGGTAAAATTAATTGTTTTGTAGTGTTACAGATATACTTAAGTTTAATCAAAAGATGAGTACATCAAAGGGTCAAGAAATTTAAATGTTTAATATGTTTTGGACAAACAAACATCAAATAGTTAATTTTTTATTTTACAAAGAAGGCATATTCACACCTTATTTGCTTCTTAATACTTTCCAATTATTGCTTTCTCATATACATAGTAAGACCGGACCATGTATTAATTCCTTACTTTGAGAGAGTATTTTTTAAATTAACCAGGTATACATGTTTTCAATAAAATGTATGTTTTTCAGATATTTTTCAGACTTTGTATGGTCATTTTAGAAATAAGATGACCTTTCAATTTGTTGAAAGCATAAATCAAATTTATTTAGATAATGATTATTTTGCCAGTGTACTATTTAAATTCCATTCTCGTATATAATTTATTTAATCAGTTTTGCTTTATTTAAATATGTGTGATTTAAATGTTTGTAAAATGATATAAATATTAATCATGTTACGTCGAATGAAAATGGGAGACGGGACCGAGATTCGAACCCGGGAGCTTGAGCTTTATGCGCTCATGCGCCTACCGACTGCGCCATCCCGTTCGCCTCTCAGGCCCGTCTACCATTCTCATTCAACTTGTGAAACCCAAAGACCTCTGAGGTGGTCTCGTAGAGACTAAACTCCTCATCTGAGGCGACTCCCTTAGGAAGTACTTTATTTGGGTAGTATTTTTCCATTTCTGGTTCACAAACATAGAAATCTCTTAGATTGCGGTGAACCTCACCGCCAGGTAACAGATTAATCATGTTACGTCGAATGAAAATGGGAGACGGGACCGGGATTCGAACCCGGGACCTTGAGCTCTACGCGCTCATGCGCCTACCGACTGCGCCATCCCGTTCGCCTCTCGGGCCCGTCTACCATTCTCATTCAACTTGTGAAACCCAAAGACCTCTGAGGTGGTCTCGTAGAGACTAAACTCCTCATCTGAGGCGACTCCCTTAGGAAGTACTTTATTTGGGTAGTATTTTTCCATTTCTGGTTCACAAACAGAAATCTCTTAGATTGCGGTGAACCTCACCGATTTCTATGATATAAATATTATATTACTTTATAAATTTAGTTTTGCTTACTATAGTGTAGGCTTTAAAAGTAGTTTTGAGAGAAAGTATGTACAACGGTTTTGCACCACTTGTTTTCTTTTAATTTGTTACCTTTCACCTACTATTGGAAACCTAAACACTCTTGTTACTGTATGAATAGATTTTTCAGAGTTAACGGATTAAATAAAAAGTGAATTTATGAACATTTATCCAAAAATGATTGGTGTTTACAATGGTTTTCTGTTTTGATGGTTTTTTTTTTCAAACCATTTATTTTTTTGCCATTGTTTTATTTGTATATGTGGTTAATTTGTTTTCTACTTGTTACCAAGATAAATCAAACATATATGTTCAAACACATACGTTCACGTGATGATGGCAGCAACCTTCTACTGAAACTTTGTTATATAATAAATAATTGTCTACAGAAAAAGGTCGGTATAATAAACCAATTTAAATAAGAAATACTAACGAGCAATCTCCAGTTAGGTATTATGAAAATACTAGGCACTTCTCAACATCATAACCACTAATTCACTTTTTAATTCACACATTATTTATGCAGTTAAAGTGATCATTCCAACATTAATTTATGTATAATGGAGTATTACAAACTGTGAGAGAATAATTTTATTTAAATTAAAACCATATTTATGAAAAAATTAATGGCTCATCCAAAATTTCATCATCAGAATTTACATTATGTATAGACTCATTGTCCATGTCATCATCATCATTACGGTGGCGCAATGGTGTAATGTGTAGAGTAGGGGAACTAGATGACTTCATATTTCGAATACCAACTCTTCAAATTGATGTTTTTGGTTGTTAACAACCCTGAGATATCTGGGTAATAAACCCTAAGTGGGTCAAATGATAGCTATCACCCAAAGGGGTGTGAGGGTTAATTTTCTACAAAGTTGAATTTGGGGTACCTTGAAAAAAACGTTACCAATATGGGATACAGGGGGTAATGTGGAATATCTCAAATTGGGAGCCATCTAGTTCTTCTCGGTCACATAGATCCACATTCCCATCTCCCATTTTCATTCAACATATCATGAATAATCTGTTACCCGATGGTGTGGTTAGCAACAATTAAAGAGGTTTATGTGTTCCATGATTTTGTTTTTTCTTAAAAAAAAGACACAAATACTCGTATTTAGATTTTATTAGGAACAAATCAGTGCAGTGTTTTTTTGTACGGAGTAGAATTAGAATTTATTGGATAATATTTGGTAATTATGTAAATCCTTAATGGAAATAGTCTCATTAAAAACTTAAATACTTAGTACATATCACACAAGGTAGCCAATGTCATATAAAATAGCAAATACCTTATGTGAGCAATTTGAGCAGAGGATGTATGGGAGAACCTGTTCTACTTGTCTCCCTATGCAGACGCACTCTGGGATTGACATTTATTACTGAGTTGTGAATTGCCTGTTGTGTGAAAATATGTTTGAAAGACTTTGATCTGTAAGTTGTAATGACAAGTTTGAAATTACCATCTCGGACCTTTATTTTCTGTGAACAATATCTTTGAAGGTTTGCTATCTAGTAAGCATGTAGCACAAACCACCACAGCATTATTTGGTAATATAGTTCAGATATTTCAATTATTTGCTAGATCTGCTTCTCATCCAAACTACCAAATAATACATCCTTGCAAGAGATCTTGGAGATGACATCGAAACATGTCCTGGGGTCAAACAAGCACGACCAAATACATTCTCTTCAACTCATAATGCATCTTATAGACAATAATTGGAAATGATGATTCTAGGGATGCCAGAACCAGACATGCTCCTTCCAGCTCATCCATTGTTAAGCATTGTGAGGAAGAAACTTGCAGCTTGATCTGTTGTTGCTAATTTTCTTCATTATGATCAGAATTTTAGATAAAATCTTTGTTTGAATTGAAGTTGATGCATGGTAGATTTGCATTCTTTTATTGAAAAATTATTTTATATATATATTTTTTTAAACTATATTCTGAAATAGTTTTATTTTATGTACTTATTACGTGAGGAGAGGAAATTAAGTTTTAAAAAATGTATGAGGGAAAAATCCCATTAATTTCCGAAAGACATATTTAAGAAAATTGTATACAGAAATTGTCATACATGCAATATGAATTTTGCATCCTATCTAAACTATTCATTTCGTGAGTACCCAAAACTCTGTAAGCGATACAACACTGGAACATTTCTCTCCGCACAGTAAGTTATAAAAAAACAAACAATACTTCTTTGTTTACTTGGGAATATCATTGTCAAAGCAAGACAGTAAACTCCAAGAATGGTGCACCAAAATAGTGACGCAAAGATGAATGCTATTTGATAAAAGCATTATTAAATGTAATCTGCCAGATGCCTTCCGACCTCAGTGGCAGCCACCATGTGTTGCGCTGTCGAGCCAAGGACCATTTCTAGTTAGGTAGTCATCTCACAAATTTCATTCCATCAGGAGGGTATTCTCTAATCCCAAAAATGCCTAGTACAAAGTTACCTCCATTTAATACTAATCCTGAGATACTAAAATGATGTCAAATTACAAACACACTGAAATTTTCCCAATAGCTACACTGAATTAGGTGAATTGTTGTTTACCTCTCTGTGTGTTTCATTTGAGAACCAATTAACCTTAATGAAGTTATGATGTACCATCAACAGTAATTTTTGTGTGAGAAAATTAATGCTTTGTTTAATAAACTTTACTAAATAAGTAAATACTGAATAAACTTAACTGTACTAAACCCAGGAAAACTTGGTTAACAAGCAGGATTATAATTTCTTGCAAAAACAAAGAAAATTTGTATAGGACGTGGAAAGAAAATTCAAACAAGGAAACACTGAAAAGCGATTATAAAAACTACATACAAATATTAGATAAAGTAATAAAAGGTCCCAAAATTAAATTTGGAAAATTTAATAAATTATCTTAGTGCAATCCTGAATTGTTTTGGAATTATGTAAGCAAAAAATTGAACAGAAACAAGGAAAAAAACTTGAAATAAATTATAATACATTATAATAAAGAAAATTTAAAAATAGATAAACCTAAAGAAATAGCAATTTATATGAGTACGTATTTCCATAATATTGAATCTAAATTAAGTAAACAAATTACACAGCTCATTAACAACAAACTAAATTTGCTGTAATCAAACATGAACTTCACTATGTAGAATTTAGGAGAATTATACAGGAAGATAAAAGTGGAGGAATAAACAATATTAGTGTAAAAACGCTAAAGACAATATTGGACTATATTGTTGATCCTTTAGTGTACATGTTTAACCTATGTGTTGAACAGGCAATTTGGCCTGAGACACTTGAAAAGGCAGATGTGGTCCATATTTTTAAAGCAGCTAATAAACATGATTTATCAAATTATAGACCCATATCATTAATATCAAATATCGTGAAAATTCTGGAAAAAATAATAGAGAATATACAGTTTTCTAATGAAAAATGAAGCCCACAACAATTTGGTTTTATCAAAATAAGTGAACCCCTAATGCTTTAAGTTGTATTACAAAGATAATTTATGACATTGGAGAAAAGTGAACTTTTAATTATAACTTTTCGAGACTTAGCAAAGGCTTTCGATACTGTGAATCATAACATCCTTACTGATATGAACTTGTCTGTCCGGGACATACCGCGTCTTAGTAGATAGAACTACCAACATTTCGGCCATCATACTATACCATTAGTGTTTATTGTATTATAATGACTGGTATGCCACAAGAAACGATCCTGGGACCTTTACTTTTTATACTTTATGTAAATGAACTTCTAATGAATTTGTCTAAAAGTGCAGTGGTGTCATAAGGAGATGACATAGGCATTTTAACAGCTGAAAATTCTTGGATTACTACTCAGGAGAAAATAAATGAATATCTATATTTTGTTAATAATTGTGTAGCGCTTAATAAATTAACTCTAAATGTTAACAAAACTATGTACATGACACTAAGAAATTACAAAGACAGTGTTCCTAACACTCTAGACATAAAAATACATGATCACCAGATAAATAGAGTCGAAAACTAAATATTTGGGAATTACTTTCTATTACAAGATGAAATGGGATAAAAATATAGTGTTATAAATAAAACTAAATATCTTATTTTCATATTTTCAAAAATGGCTAAAAGTATCTAAACTTAAACATTATTATTACTATATCATGCATTTTTTCATAGCATACGCAAGTATGGCATAATTGCTTGGGGTGCAGCATACAAAAATAATAAAAAATTATTACAAAGACTACAAAATGGATAATTAAAAATAGCATTTAAAAACTTTTTTGATAATTATCTGACTTAGTGATAATTATCCCTTAAATCTAGATATGTTCACTTTTGAGTCACTATGTTGTTATTTTAAAGATCTAAAAGAAGAGTTTCTTACTAAGACAAGTAAAAAAAGAAATAAAAGTATACTAATTCCCAAGTTTGCTAAAACTATAAGTATTAAAAATAGTTACTGTTAGAGTATTTAATTCATTGCCAAATCTAAAAATTTTAACTTAAAAGAGAGTAACTAGAAATAAGAAATTAAAGAAATGGATTAGAACTAATGTTTAGATATTTGTATATATTATTTGTGTGTTTTTGTTACTAGTTTAAATTGTATAATTGTTAAAAAACTGCTTTTGTATGTTTAAACTAGCTACAAGTCTTCAGCGATACAGTACTTAATGATTACATGAGTAACAATATTTGGTTACTGTTAGTGTGTTTTTCTGTTTAGTAAGTAAGTTCTAGTATGTAAGTTTTTTTATGCCAGACCTGCATACAGTTAATTAATTTACCTCCAGGATTTTACTTCATAAAATTTTCTGACTTAATAAATAAATAAGATTCGGCTGTTTCTAGAAAATATTATCTTGAATACATATTACATTTTTTAAATAAAAAATTAAGTATAATAGTTATAATAACTTGTGTATTAACCATGTTTTTCTTTGTAGTTCCTGTAAGGAAAAACACCAACAATAAGAAGAAAAAGAAGACTTCTTTTTCTATGGATTTAACCAATTTCAGTAGGAAAAGTGTTAAAGGATTGAGATATGAGTAAGGATCTTGTTTATTTTACATGTGTAATCATGATATATGTGTTACAATTTATTGATTTTTTTTATCCTTTCTCTTGCAGAGCTAACCAAAAACAGAAATTTGATAAATTTGATAAAAGCAAAGGAGGAAATAAAGGTTCCTTTACAAGAAATAAAAAGGGAAGAAAATAGTTGTACATTATTAATCAACGTGAATGTATTTGTCCTTAGAAAGTAAATTTATTTCTTATTTTTGATTGCTGTTATTAGACTTAATTCATACATATTACAGGAAATTATTTCTTTGCAAATTGTTAATAAATTTAACAGGAATATTTTTGTGTGTGATATCAAAATGTCTGAGCTGTTGAAACTTAAGAGCGATGTTCATAAGTATAGAACTCATGTTCTACGTAAATTTGACATGGTGGGATCTTCCTAGTTCGGGGTTCCTGCCATAGTATATAAGGAGTATGTTTATTATGATTACTTTTTTTACTTTCTCATATACATAGTATAAAGAAAGTTTTGTAATCGTGAAAAAATTCGAAAATGAGATTTCAACGGGAATATCCCTATTGGTTTTTCCTGATTCAATGATGAGAAACAAAGTTATAGTCAAATGAAAAATATTTATTTGCCAAAACCGGCTTTTGACAGCTTATGCTGTCATCTTCAGTGACCTACAATCAAAATACAGGAATATATTTAGCTATTTGTAAAAATGGTCTTAATAATAATAATAATAATGATATACTGTAATAATTACAAAAATATTGCAATAGAGAGTACTAGTATGTTGTAGTTAATAATAATAATCAGAGAATTTAATTCTAATTGGTTTCAGATATTTAAAATATATAAATAGTTGAATGATAAATGTTTATTTGCAAAATTATTACTTGAAAAATTGAATTAGTGAATATTTTGCAATAAGAAAAAGTTTTTGTAAGCCGAGCATCTTACCTTCTCTGCCCTGGAGGGGTGTGTGGAATGCGAGGATCTGGTTGCCTCTGTGTCTTAAGAAGGCGTGACGGAACGGATGTGTGTGGGTGGGCAGGCGGCGTGCAGAAGGGTTTCTGCTGGAAGATGAATGCTAAATGGATTATAGGAGGAGGGTTGCTATTGGATATATATATATATATATATATATATATATATATATATATATATATA
>NNCF01126607.1:265438-354462 GCA_002313205.1 Laupala kohalensis | reverse complement strand
ATGTTTGTTTGAAGTTGGTTGTTGGGAAGAATTGTGAATCACAAAGTCTGAGATATTGAAAAAGTGTTGATTGTTTGGTAGGGTGATAGTCAGATCTAGGAAATTTATTGATTTATGTTGATTTTCTAGTTCAGTCATGAACTAGAAATTTGGTAATAGGGTGTCTGGCATTTAGAAAATCAGTATATTTGTCTGAGGGTACCGGTTCAGAGAACAATAACATCAACAACATATCTATACCAGTATACTATGTTGTGAGCGAGTGGGTGGTTTGACTTGAAGACATCCATTTCAAAGTTCTCTATGAAAATGTTTGCAAGAAGGGGGGAGAGGGGAAGTCTATGTGGAGACCGAAGTTTTGCTTGTAATATTTATTTTCAAAAGTGAAATAGTTAATATCCATGCAGAATGAAATCAAGTTGAAAAGTTCTGTTCAGATAGGTACTGGTGTATGAGAATTGTCTAGAAGATCAGTTAGAAAAGTTTTGCAGTCTACTGTAGGGGTGTTGGGAAATAGACTGGTTACATCAAAGGAAACAAGTTTGCTGTTGGGTGGGATGGGTACGTCTTTGATTTTGTGTACCAGCTCTAGGCTGTTCTTAATGGAGTGGGTTTGAAGTTTACATGTTGCTGGAATGTACTGTTTAGTTTTTGGGCAAGTCTGTGAGTTGTGAGTTTAGGGTGTGGGAGTATGATACTACAGGTCTTATAGAAATGGACAGTTTGTGTAATTTTGGAAGTTCATATATGTGTGGTTCGTATGGAGGTGGTTTGTGGTTTGTGGTGATGACTGATCAAGGGTGAGGAAAAAGTGCTTGTGATTCTGGGAGTGTTTTTGAGTTTTGACAGGAGTGTATTGGTGGGATCTTTTTGTCATTCTTCTATTGTGTTTCCTTTCAAAAACTGTTGTACTTTGTCTTGGTAGCTTTTTTTTGTCCATAATTATAATTTTCCTGATTCAGAAAAGTGGTTTTTGGCATAATGTCTGTCTGTCTGTCTGTCTGTGCGCAGCAATTCTGAGTAAACGGATGAATATATTTAATACATATTTCGTATTTACAGTAGAATATACATGTTGTCGATGCACATGCTTTAATTTTTGTTTACTTTAAAACAAAGGGTACTTCACATGGTCAAAGTACTCTTTTGAATATTTCTTAAAAACAGCTCCAACAATTTTGCTTAAATTTGCTGTAAATAAGGTACAATTAGTATGCATTACATCCATGTTAGCAGTATTTTGCTTGAAACTTTTGTCAAGACACAGTAAAATAATTTTATACACTAGATTACTGTTTAAAGAAGCTTGAATAATATTTAGCAGTGTAGATGGACCAAGCAGAATTCTTGTCTTTCCTGTATCTAGTAAGCATGCACACACTATTTCGTGCGCTATTTGACAACTCCTTCATAATTTCTTTGCTCCTGTTAGATCGTATAAATCTTTCATTTTAACAAAATTCAATAATTGCTTAAAAATATCACTCTAATATGGTGGTTGGACTGTAATATTATTAGAATAATGTCTTGTTTTTTATTAATGTTGTAAATAATTTGTGAGAATTATGCAACATTTTTTGCAAAAGTATTCACAAAACGATGAGGATATCTCAATATAGAAATGCATTGCATACAATATCTTGTTTCCAATAATTAAAGGAGAGAGTACTAGATTAAAAGAAATACTAAATGAAAACAATTTTCCTTCGAAAAAATTTTCTATGAATGGCAAAACATAAGGAGTGTCCTATGAGTTCTTCTGCTGGTATGAAGATTAAGGCCTCTAGAGACAAGCAATGCAATTATTCATGGTGACATGGAGTTTTGTTAGTTTATAAAGTATAAAAAAGACAAATGTCAATGTAGACTAACTTCTAAAGACAGGGGAAGACCGCTATTTGCAGTGAACAGTCATTCAAGTATCGTGTAATTTGAGCTGAAGATTATATTTGTTTTTAATTTTTTTAATTAATAAAATGTTAACTTTATTATAACCAATATTTAGGTATTACACTTCTTGTGTTTCTTTCAGAAAAAATTTATTTAGTTTTTTAAGCCAAGTTTTGCGAGTAAGTTTAAACCAAGTTTTGTAAGCTGATCCAGAGCATCCAGGATGTGCTTTTCTCACTCCAAAGTGATGGAAAGAATATAATATTTTGCTGGATTCCCGGACACATGGGAATCAGAGGAAATGAGGAAGCAGACTTTTCCACAAAGTCGGCATGCCTCAAAAATAGTGTGGACTTCTCCACACTTCCAAAATGAGATCTCTTAAATTCCATCAAGTTAAGGATTCTGAGTGAATGGAACAATGAGTGGTTAGCTGTTGAAAGGAAAAAACTCTGACTTATCAAGTCCTCTGTTAAGTCACGGAGCAGTTCCTGTAGGCCAGCCTGGCGCGACGAGGTCCTGCTGACCCGCCTGCGCATAGGACATTGTCCTCTCACTCATAGATATCTCTTACTACTTGATGATGAACTCGTTTGTGAGGAGTGTAGCTGTTCTCTGACAGTCATCACGTACTAACGGACTGCAAAAGATACTCGAGTTTGCGGAGACAAATTGGTCTGGCTGCTGATTTACCAACAATTCTCTGAAATGAAACGGTTAATGTTGATAAACTATTGAATTTTATGAGTAGATCGGGGCTCCTCCCACAAGTTCTCGGCAGGGTTTAAATTTGCATTTCTTTTTCCTCTTTCCTGTCTTCTTTCCTTCCATCCTTTGTTTCTGTAATTAGAAAGTATAATCTTTAGAATTTTTTTTCTTTTTTATGATATAACGTATTTGGCAACTGTTTGCTTTTTTTTTCTTTTATCTTTGTATTTAAATAGTTGTTGACATTAGGAGGGCTTTTTAGTGGCATAATTCTCAATTTGTAAATCTAATTCTTTTAATATTGCATTGCCGTCACTAAAACTATAACAAAATTCTTAGTAATACATACTTCTAAAAGTAAAGTATTCTATGTAGCTGTAAGTTAAAACCAATTACACAAATACTTAAATTTTCGTTTGTTGTTTTATATGAATATGTATGTAAAACAATAAATGTTATGAGTTTGTCTAAAGAAAGGCCACAAAGATATTGAAATTAATCAAATATTCTAATGGTAGAAATGTATTCATTGCTAACTTTAACCTAGTTAATAAATTGTATAAAATACGGAAGCGAGATATGTTCACAACAGTATAATAGTTTTGAATTAAAGTTGGCAATTTTAACATTATGGTTGAGAAAACTAAGAAATGTATTTAGTATTTAAAATGAGTGAGCGAACCGAATTTTCTTTGTTGGCGTCTCCATCCTTCTTTTTCCTCCTCTGGTATTTAGGAATAATGACTTGAATATTTCGTTATCTGCAACTACTGCAGTGTCGCTTGTCTCAGTAGATTCATGCCATTGGCTGCAGGTCTCACCGGTCTAAAGCGTGTCAGTAGAGAAAATTGCCAAATGATCCATGTACCCCACATCCAAACAAAAATGACAGTTTTCATTTACATGACTTTTTTTGCATATTTCCACTAAGTACGATTTAAATAATGAAATAAATCAAATGAAAGATAATTGGTGATTACCGCATCAAGAATGGTGTAATGTTTTTTTATAATTCCTAGTTCAAGACTGTTGAAATGAAATTTTTTATCTTTCCTTAATCCCGCCCCAATTGCTGCTACTGGTCCCTGTTCGAGTTCTGATCTGTCACAATTTTCACCTTGCTATTTGAGGATGCAGGTGGTGACAATCAATTATTGCCACATAACTATGATGAAGGTACCCTCAGTCTACTATACTAATAATTAATAAATATATGCATATTACTAACTATATTATTGCTGCTTCCTGCCACAATGTTACCATCAATGGGCAAAGCTTCTATCACTTGTTTCCTGAACACAACAATTGATTTTTAACAATTTGTTTAATTCTATTATTTAAATATAGTCTAAAGCAATAGAAAATAATATTTTGGTAAACAACATAACTAGCCGTTTTTTGTTGTTGTGTACTCTACACATGTAGAAGATATGTGATAACTTTTGGTCCGGTGAAAATGGTGAAGTCAGGAATTGAACCCGGTACTCCTGATTGACCACAGGGGTGTTAACCACAACACTACACTACAGTTTATGAGATTTTTATTATAATTACTTATTTTTACGGTTTTTATTTTCACTGAAAAAAATATTTGATTTCTGGGTCTTAATGTTAAACAACTGTATATCTAAATACCGGACCATAGAATTGAAGATATTTTCCTTTTTAATAAGTGTGAAAAGATGTGGAAATGTTTAGTGTGTTGTTCTGAATTACTGACTCGTGAATAATTTTGTCTGTGTTGTTAAAAGATAGCAACTTGAAATTGAGAGGATATTGATTTTTTATTGATTCAGCTCACTGAAAATGAGTTTCAAAATTTTAAAGGGGTTATTTCGGGTAAAATGGAGTTAAAATATGGTTCCATTGCTTTCAATGGCTGACACATACTTAAATAAAGCAGAGAGAAAATATTAAAAATAGGAACTTAAAATCCCGTTTTTAAAGAGATGAATAGAGTGAAATGTGTTTTTAGAATTCTTCAATAAGTTAACATACAATTCAAGATATCACCTCGGTGTAGAGATATTCCAGTCAATTCGAATATATAATAGCTGCATAAAGGTATATAAATAATAATTCACCGCAACTTACAGATAATAATGAGAATGATATTAATATATAGCATTGTAAATTTTTAAAAGTTTGTGGAAATCACAGACAACAGTGGGAATGTTATTTCAGTTTCATAGACTTAATTATTGAGTTACCTGTGTTTTTCTGTACAAAATATTGATAAGTTAATTCATTTCCATATGCATCTATTTACTCGTAACATCATGCTGTTTCACTGAAATATGTAGTAAATACCATCACTAGTTAAACAACAACAAAAACATGTAAAATGTTATGTTGAGGTGGCATGGTTTAAAAACAAAAATGTTTAATACAGCCATAGATAATTTTTCTTTATCTCAGTTAGCCTGGAAATAATTTGAAAATCATGAAAGTGATGTGTGAAACGTTTGCAACATTGGAGAAGGTATAAAAAGCATCAGTAATGTTTATTGTCAAAATAATAGAGTACATTATTTTATTTTTATATTTTGGGTTACATAGTCTCCAAGATGTTACATTCCAGTAATACCTCAATATGCATTGCTCAATATTATTTCCTATGCTGAAATAATGGGAGCTTCTGATGTTGAATTTGTTTGGTATCTTTTTATGGCAAAATAGCTACTTCACAACAATAACTAGGCATATGTTCAGTGGAAAAATTTATAAAAAATCAATGACTTCCTAAAATGATATTCAGGGAAATTTAGTTATACAGACAATATAATTCTGCACAACTGGAAAAGAACCAAAATCATGGGTGATATATTTATGACAAGACATTTCTTAGCATTTCATTGTGGAGTCCATTACATTTCATTGTACTTAAATCTCTCAATTATAATCAACTATTGGTGAATTCAATAATTGTTGGTCAGAGGATTTTGTATTGTGAGAGTTCTAACTTCCTTTGAGGGAACACTCCTTGTTTGATGTTGCACTATTGGAACTGTGTTCTCTAGCATTTCCAACTATCCCTCAGATCTTGACCAAATGTTGGAAACTCTTGGGAATTGAATAGCGAAGCACTAGCACCCTCCTCTTAGTACATTACTGGAGTTTTGAGTAAATAGAATAATTTTGTGATTGCTTAAGATATTTTACAGTATGAATGAAGCTTCAAAATATCTCAAATACTTTCCCATGGAAATCAATACAGAAAAATGTAATTGATTAGGGGTCATCCATAAAGTACATTTGCCAAAATGGGCAATTTTTTGAACACCCCTTCATCAAATGTCAAGATGAGAACCCCTCCCAAGTTAACAAAAAATCTCAAATTTATTTTATGGTTTTGATAAATATACAGTATTTTTATAATTTGTTGAAATATTTATTATATTCAAACATTAATGTTTAATGATTTTAAAAAAACTGCAATATATTATTTCATTGGTGTAAAAAAATGTTTTCACTGATATTTATAATTTATTATTGTAATATTTGTGATCTTAAATGCCTGTATAATAACATGAAACTCCACGTACAAATATTCGTGACCCCTAATATGATATATATGGACGTAACACTCAATGGAACACCCCATCCCTAAGCGAATGTATTTTATGGATGGTCCCCTATTAGTTCATCGTAACAAATTATTTAAGAGAATGTGTTTCATTTTTCGATATAATTATTTTTTTAACGTGTTCCTTTGTTGGAAAGTACTCAAAACTCCAATATTTATTTAATACAAATTGGAGTAAACCATCTCGAGTATCTTATTCGTCAGCACACAGTGTCATAATCCCCTTCACTAGCGCGCGAGCACAGAGTGCCTGCGTATCGCCCATCATCGAGTTGCACATAATAGCAGTCTTCCTTAGTTCTCTCCACGCTGCGAACTTTTAGATGGTAGAAGCTCTCCAGTTTGCCCTTGGGAGGTGGGCGGGGTGGAGCGTCGCAGATTTCTGCATACAAGTTCTCGTCGGTCCCACGAGATGCGCAACGAGCGACAGGCAATGCGTCCAGCGCATGCGAATACGGCAGCTCGTCCGCCAGGGGCGTCACAATCGTCTGCGGCGGCGAGAGAGAAGGGATGCCGCCCCAGGCGCGAGTCGTGTGTGGCGGAAGCACCTCCTGCAATATACGTGTACGAAAAGGGATGAGAATTGGAAGGTGTGAGGGCAAGAATATTTCTCCAAGAAAAGAGAGATACTATATGAATACATTTTTACTAATAAAGATCCAGTTACTTTTTATAATATTTCCATAGCAACATTTTTCATACATACACATTACAAATGGAAAATATACATGATATGTTTCTAAAAAGCATAATGGTACCTAATAGGTTCCCATCCCACGTTTTGTTTACCCTATACATAACCTACACTGGACTCTTGTGTTCCTATTTCAATAATTTTTAAAATTTTATTAATGACTCTGATATTATAGCTTGATTTAATTGGTTAACGTCTACTCAATACCATCTGGGCCAACCCGACAAAGTTTAAATATATTGTAAAAAATATGCTCTCACAAGTAAATTAATTAGGAGAGCTTAAAATATGAAACGTACATTTACCATTTTATTTTGTAATCGTTCTTGTTTAATTTCTTATATTGTTATTCTAACGTACGTGTTGAAGTTGAATGAAAAGTTGAAATATTTTTGTACTTTGTTTTTAG
Organism: Laupala kohalensis; assembly: GCA_002313205.1. Lineage (NCBI taxonomy): Eukaryota > Metazoa > Arthropoda > Insecta > Orthoptera > Trigonidiidae > Laupala > Laupala kohalensis. The sequence goes on along the minus strand of NNCF01126607.1, from coordinate 347,175 downwards.
AGTTATATTGATAATTTGGGTCAGCCTCTGTACGCTGTCAAAGGTTTTTTGTCGAACTACTTGAGGCGAACAATATCGCCGTACATTGCTTTCACGTATATCTGCTATTTACGCAGCGCTCGTGAAGGTACACATTAACAGTACAGTGACCTTTTCATTACCAAGTGGTTTTCGTACAAAGGTATCGGAGGTCACTTCAATCACACTTCAGTTCTTCGTAGATCTAAGAATAAGACGGAGTGAATGATAGAATTTGAGGGTTCCCTAGTCAGAGTAAAAGACATTTCAACCTTGAGGAAAAATTTTAGTATCGAGCAGACTAAGAGAGAGGAGAGCTTAGGTTCTGAAATCATTTCAATCAATAGACTAATAACTAAAGAAAAGCTCTTTGATATCTACAATAAGAAAATAGCTAGATCAAAAGAGATTAATAATGTAGGAAAAATTATAACAAATAGTATAGGAAAATTCAATATTGAAATTTGCGACTTGTTTCAATCATATAGCGTTTAAAATTCATATTTAAGTCCCACCCAAAACTATTTTCTACTTGTGTTGATGGAAATAATTTTCGAGGAATTTCCTGGCTCAACATTATTATTGTAGGTATTGTATTTTATATAATTTCGGATGATGTGATGTTAATTTTTCTTATACTTTGTCACTCGCTCTCCATTGTTATAGTACTTTAGATACTAATTAAATTCCTTTTCATGCATATTGTTTATGATCCTTTTTAATTACAGTAGTTTTTTTCTAACTGTACGCAACCTTGGCACGGTTGTACACATTATCTCTGTAGTCCCATCCTGGCCCGGGTTTTTCCTCCGGTTTTCCTCCGGGTAGTGGCGGATTTTTCCGTGGGTGGAAATGTCATTTAATACTTTTGTTGCTATTAATCTCTAATTTTGATTGCTCATTCACTTTGGAATAATTCACTTTTGACTACGATTCACTTTGGAATAATAAATTTTTAACACTATGTATTTGAGTTTAAAAAAATGAGAAGTATAAAATCCGTCACTGCCCTTGAGCCCTTGATCGGAATTGTTGGGATGGTCCCTAGCTTGTTTCTGGAGAGTAACTTAGTTTATTATCCCCCACGTGGTCATATGCATTTTACAACAGTTTTTTGACAATAAAGTTTATTTATAGATGTTTTGAAGCTAGAAGATACGTTAATCAGAAAGTGCCAACCTGTCTGGGGTTGCGTGGTGGTGGGGGCGGCGCTGGTGACGGTGCAGGAGCAGGCAGACGTTCGCTGGGCGTGTACGTAAACGACGACGACTTCTTAGTGGGGAAGCGTAATTTGGCGAGCGAGCGCTGTAAGCGCGCGGCGGCATCACGAGCTCCCACTTTGGATCCCGGCTGCTGCTGCCTCTGCTGCGGGTTGCGACCAAAAGGTGGCGGCGGAGGCGGCAAAGGAGCGTCGGGAGCAACCGGTGGAGGCGACGACGCTCGCAACACCAGGGGTGGCGGCAGCGGGTGGTGCTGCAGGATCGGCGCTGCCGTCGCAGGCAACGGTTCCACGCGCGGGCAGATGTGGTGCGTCACCTTCACCTGTCATACGCAAGATGGGCAGAGAGGTGAAAGCGGCCCAAGGTGTTAGGGATGCGCTGCGGAGAGGTGGGGAAGGCGTACGCAAAACAAAACAAAAAAGGTCATCATAGAGATTCCCACACGTGACGTGCGAGCTTCTTCAGGTAGGAATCGGTGGGGCAGTAGGAACATTGGGACCATTTACTTAAGACGAGATCAATACACGCCGCGTAAATTTGAGGTTTTGATACAAAAAGGAAAAAATGTGATCCTGGAAATGCCGTTGTAACAGACTACATGATCAGTATAATAAAATATAGCAAGCAAAAAAAGCTTCCTTGATATCCGCGAGATTTTATTCCGTTCACTACTCAGTCGCACCATAATGCATTACAAAAAACCTACATTATTGTTTCTAATATCTGGTCTGCATCTTTAAATTTTTTAAAGTAACTTTATTTCTCGATGTGTGTTGCACCTCGTAGCGTGGACACACGTACTTGAACGAAAACCGGAGAAAAATATTACACAAACATTATTACAAAAACACAATTCGAGTCGAATAGGTTTATTCCACTTTTCTTTTCGAGACTTCGATACGTGTTCGGTTCACATGATACGTGGTCAAACTAAATTGTATAAAACATTGAAACCTTAAAATATTTAAAGTTACAAAAATACATCTCTTTCACCAAAAATCATTTGAAATGACTGAACGCGAGTAAAATAAATGTAATGAATAATGAAAAAGTCTCATTATTAGATCTCAACAATTTTGAATTCAAGTTATCAAGAAATGAATTTGTTAAGGAGTTAAATAAATTTGTCGCAAGACATGACATAACTATAATATCAAGACAAATCTTTAAAAATAGTTTATTTCAGACTTAATTCTATCAAGCGCTTAAACTATTTAAATACAACATTCTTTTTTATAGCATAGCCTACGTAATTAGAGTATCGAACAAGTGGGAAAAAGTACTAATGGATGTATAATTAGGCAGAGAATAAAAACAAGACAGTCACATAGAAACCAAAACAATAGTTTATATATGTGCTATCCTATTCCTAATTTCAATATTTTGAATATGTTCACAAAATTAATTCATTTTAAAAACAAATTAATAAGAAGTCTTTGTTAGAGCATTAAAAAATTAATGGTATTTGTTATAATTTGCGTGGAATGTCAAATAGCTAAATATCTGTAGTATCGAGACCTAGAAAGCCTAACCAGACACGGAAGATGATGTAGAATAAAGATTCTGATGGTTCAGAAGTTCGGTCCAGGAGTTTTTCCGTGCGTCAATAGAAGGATCGTAAAATTAGAAGAAATACTAATATCGTCTACAAAATTATTTATCGAACAAATACTTATTGATCTTCTCTAACATGAAGTAACTCTATATTTACCTGCCTTGCAATATTCGTTCAGTGGAGGTTCCTCATGTAAAGCTTACGGACATTTGTAAACACAATATTAACGGTAGGTTGTACTCGATTACTGGACAAAAAGTCAGTGAATCATCGGTCTTACGTCAAATTAGCCAAAGCAGTTAAGAAAAAAATAATTAAATAGTAAAGCAAAAATTGTTCGATGTCTTTTGGATTATTTATAATTAATTACTCAAAGTTTTCATTCCAATTATCAAGAACAAACATTATTACATGATTTTAAAGGAATAACACAAAGATGAATGAAAGTAATTATGCTAGATTCGTCGTTATTCTCCTTTCGTTTCATTAATGAGTGAGCCCTTCTTCAAAATTTTGATTATGTTTTTTTAAAAATTAGAAATATCAGAATTTACATGTTTTGACACTCGTGCATCTCCGTACAATTTTACATTCCAACGAATACGTAAAACGTAGAAATGAATCGGTAGTCATCGAAGATAATCAACGCGAACGCGTCTTCATATTTTCCACTACGAAACCGGAGCCTCAACCGTCAGCCTTTTTTACTTCTTTTCCACCCTGTTCCAGGCTGTTGGCGACGTCCGGGCGGACGACCAGAGGCGCGCCGGCCATCATCGATTCGCGAGCTCGTAAAAGGCTCGATTTCCCTCGGAATGCTAGAGAGCGGAGAGCCCGACCGCCGCCGCTATTTGGATTGGAGACGGAGGTAGCAGCCGCAGCGGGTGCGTTGAACCGCCTCGAAAACCGGTCCCCGAAGCTGCCGCCCAGAGCTCGCAGCGTGCCACTCCGCGCCCGCGCTTCTACCGCGTCTCAGCAAGCCGGCCGAACTGAAGTTCCCTCAGTGATGAGATTAGCGTCTTCCTGCTCTGCACCAGGTTTACGAGAGCGTTTCAGATATTAAGGTCGTTCGAAAGAAAAGAGAATATGTAATGAAAGAACTTTCATTCCAGTTCTTTAGTGCCCCAATATTACTAAAGAGGAGTAAAGGACAATGAACGTGAAGTGCCGTTTGTGTTCAGAGGGGTGAGGGGGGAGGAGGAGTTGCACTAGGTGATTTTCTTGCAGAAATGAATGTACAATCCCTGCGGGTTGAAGATGGAGACCACATGCCCTTTCTAACACAATAGTGAACCAAGGAGATGGTTCAAAGTGCCCGGGACGCGAAGGAAGGTTACCGCGTTCCTCACATCTAGTCAAGGTTACACCCTTTCAAGTAGAATTATACAGTGTGAAAACAGAGTGCCTCATAAAGAATGGTGTGATCATTGATACTAAAAGCGGTATATTCGCATCGAAAGTTCTCTCAGTAAGCAAACATTCCCTAGCACATTTAAATCAGCTACTTACAAAAGCTCTGCTCACTTTGCAGTAGAATGCTTGCCTATCTACACCACTTCCTCTAATTTTCGACTTCGGGAACTAAAGTGCTTGAGTATGAATTACTCAAGAACAATCTTAAAATTATGATACAAACTAGTAATTTACTGTCATATTGAGGTGAGTTCTGTATTGTCGCGAAATATTCCAATCAGAATATCATTATTCCTCTGTAAACTTGGAAGAATTTGAGCAGTAGTTCATTTAGGAGTGACCATGCAGAGCTATACAAATGCAGTATTTTCTTTTAAAACTTAAAAAGTTTTCTGAATATTTTAATTTTATTTTTGTTGCACTTTAGAGGAAAAGCGACATTAAAACAACAAAACAATAAGCGCCTGGAAGAAAATGAGATATAAATTAGTTTCTTGAATTATAATTCTCGTTGTCAATATTTCTTCAATTCACAAATTGAACTGATTTCCATTATATTTGTTACACTGTGGCATGTTAATTTCCTAACTTCCAGTCAGAGTTCCACTTTTCATACATAAAATAGTTTCTTTTCTTGCTTCCACAAACAATTATTGGTTTTTGACAGTAATATATCAAGCACAATAGCTTGAACAAACAACCTACAACTGAACTTCAAAACCATTTAACATCTATGAATAAGGATGGTGAGTGGCATATGGTATTGGTAATGTCCAGGTCTATTCGCAATTAACCATGTTAAATAGAGATCGTGCGAATTTGCAGTCGCTCTCCATGCTTCATTAGTCTTTTCAAGAAAGTCTATAAAGAGAAAACCGAAGATCAAGAAAATGATCACCGTCGGGGCACTAAGAGTTAGAATTTTCATGCATTTACATTCCACTTGACTTTAAATATTAGATCGTTTGAAAATATTATCGTACGGAAATAACCACCACATAACAAACATAACAACGGAAAGAGACACTATTTCATCCAGGGGAAATAGAAAACCAAATTTGTTGAAGGAGGGTAGGAATAAGCGGGTAAAAAGTCATTATTTTTACGTTCTTCTCTGTCCACACATTGGTCTAGACATGACAAATGTACAGATATAACAGCTAAGACATTATAAGTATGGTTATTTGCAGACAACGAACTGTTGTATGGTTCTAACGGTTATAAACCTTTTATTTTTAATTTTTGAAACTGAATTCTTGCCTCAAACATAGCTCTGCTTCTCCTTAACCAACTAGTGGTAATACTAAATCTAACAATAACACAAGTGCAGTACACGGAAAGTGTTGCAATCTCCTAAAAATATTTTTTACATCTATTTAGATACTTCCGAACGGGTTCAGAAGAGCTTATTTTCAAAAGTTTGACGATGATGTTCCATATGAATATTAGTTTGTTAATGCTTCATTTTCTCTCTATCGTTTGGGCAAGTATATGGGTCAAACCATTGCAACTATTAGTTGAAAGATCTTGGAACATGTTTCTTTTTAAGGACGGTTTTACTTCCAGTGCTCAACTTCCACTATCAACTAATTTTTTAGGGATAGCTGACAATATTTTCTTTGTTAAAAGTGAGAACTTTTTAGTTTTATTTATTTCTCCGTTTTGAAGGTAAACTGAATTATAGATTTTATAAAACTACGGCTATATGTGTTTTTTATGGGGCTTTACGGCTCATGTCGACATCAAAGATCATTGGAGCCCGAAAAACTTGTACAGGTAGGGAAAATGCAGTTACGCACTAGGAAGAGCCAACATGACTCTCCCCGTGTGTGGGACTCGTCGAATGATTCAACCCTACCCACTAAAAACCCTCCTGATCTACAACACACCAAAACATATCTCACAACATACATCAAAACAAAAATGGACGGGGGGGGCAAAAATGAAGGGGGTACATAACATGAGAGGGGGACAAAAAATGAGGGGTAGGACAAAAATGAGAGAAATGAGGAAAATGAGAGATACCCTAGCCTTGATAGCGTCGGGATCGAAAAGAACAAGAGGTGACCACGGGAGGTCAGAAAAGAGAAAGGAAGGAGCCTCGCACAAGTAAGTGGAAGTAATGCCAGACTCAGCTTGGGGCCTATATGTGTTAATAATTAAGGGTAGTTTTATAGAATCTGATACAAAGGTCTAGTATAATGTAAGGTATAAACATTAAAAGCGTTTGATCATTACTACACCATGTACATCATAAATTTTTACGATTAATTTTCAATTTCCTAAACGAAGGTGACTGAAAGGTCTGTCAGTTGAGTGAGAGTCGATACATTCCCTAATGAAGGTACATGAGGTTATGAATTAAGATCACTCTAAATTCTTGAGATTTGTCTCTCTCTCTCTGCTCGCTCGCATCCTCACCTGGCAACGCCACGCCTCTCCGCGTTCTCTGCACAGCGCGAGCGCGGCGCGCAACAGCGGCGTGTGGAAGAGGCGACGCTCAGCGTCTGCGGAAGACAGCGCTCGCGACACTAGGAAGCGCGCGTCAGCGTCGATCTCCAACAGCCGCAGCCCCGCTGCATCCGCCGCCTCGGCGCCGGGCGCCTCTCCGTCCACACTACTTCCACTGCCTGTGCTGCCCAACGACCCTCCGCCTCCTGTGCCCGTCGCAGCCCACGTGGTGCCCATGAGGCAAAGGCGGCGCGGCGACGTCCAGTCCGTGGGCAGCGCACACGCCAGGATCACTTCCTCTTCTTCGAAACCCTCGAGAAGCAAGTCGCCTGCGTAAAAGAATAAAATGGCCATGGATACGGAAGAAATGAGTTGTGGTGGTTGCTTCGCCAAAGGCAAGGAACATATGCAGACTGATTTAATCAATTTTATCTCATTCTGTTTTTAAGAGAATTCTCCGTGGAAACAGATGATTCTGGTAAAGAGGATGTTTGTTCAACGGAAACAGATTTTCATAGCAATGAAAGAGAAACATGAAATAGTAGATTCGAGGGAGCTACGACGCGACGTACCTAAAATAAGCATGTCAAATCGGTTTCAAAAGGAATTTTTTGTCCACCATGTCTGCAAAATTGAGGAAATAGTCAATGGAAATTCGATAGAAATTAAATGTAACCCCCAATCCAACTGCTTCCTAATAGTTCTGAAGCTGTTTGGTTTCAAAACGTGTCAATACAGATCTTATGATAATTGCATTTGAAATAATTTCAAAATTGGGACACATACCAAAACAAAAGTAAGAGCTTAAGTTTCTGAATTAATTTATTCATCTTTCGATGCAAAAATAAACAAACCTATTAAATAACTTTAAATTAATAATCTATTACTCGTACGGGTGTCAACAACTCTCGAGTAATAGTTGCAAACATAATCCTATGATGTTACCTTACGTGGATCACGAGAGAACGGTTTGCTTACCTGAGAAGCCGATAGGCAGTGGGTGAGGTAGAGGCCCGGCGGCGAGGCGCACTGCTAGTGGTGGCGCAGCCCTTGACAGCAGAGCGTCAACGCGCGCTGCACACTGCGCCGCAGGCACGGCACCCACTCCTTCGGCCGGAGGCGGTCCGCCTCCAGGACCCGCCAGCAGCACCGCGTAGAACAGTCCTGCCGTGCTCAACGGCACGAACACCACCTGTGCATGCACAAAAAGGAGGATGAGAGCGCATGCAGAGGACAGTACCGCGGCTTCAAAGGATTCACCTTTTCGAGATTTACGAACGAAGATGCCGCGCTACGAGAAAGGGAACTGTAGGTTAATACTGCAAGAAAACTAAGACAGTGGGTATAATCGTAATAGTTTTAGCTTCAAGACTATTACATAGTTATACATAGTTTGATTGACATTTGTTTAAATAGGTAAACTTGTGTGAAACCGCCTTGAAGAAGCCATATTCTATGGTACTCTTAGAGTGGATCGCGAAGGAAAAGTAAAAAATCAGTCAATAAGGCAATGAAATAGAATATAACATTAACTTCTTGATCACTTTAGATTAATTCCATTATATCTTGAGGATTGTCTGTAGGGGAAAAATATAAACTAATAACACACCAACGTTGCGGATATTATTATATCCTCCATCAGAATATGTTATAAACTAATGAAATCACCTCTCTCTCACCAACAGGACCAGCAATATGCAGGATTAATCCTTCCGCTCATATCACATTGCACATCTTAACCAAATACACTTGTCAAGTATATGTGCACGGATCTAGTGAATCACCTGAGAGCGACGGATAGTTGTATAAGGGAATAACAAGCCCTCATGAAGGATATAATATATGAAACGTTCCTGATGAGCAGTAGTTTTCATTTTTTCCCTTGCATGACCACCATAAGATAAAATGGAAATAATATTCTATAATGAAAGTCCCCGGGGAAGTTACAAATAAACAAATAGTCGTAACCAAGAATAAATAATACACTTATCCAGGATAAGTGTATTATTTATTCTTGGTTACGACTATTTGTTTATTTGTAACTTCCCTGGGGACCATTGCCAATAGATCGACGTTGAAATTCCTCAAAAATGGAATGCCTACGTTTGAAACTCATAAGGAAAATTTACATGAATGAAACTTCGTGTGTTCGTCAAGAAAACATTATATCCCTTTATGATAAATTTCATATCTAGCAGTTTCAAAAAAAAATCCCTCTTTCATTATGTCATCGTGAAAAGAAATTCTAATGAATATTTCACGCTACTACAAAACTAGCTGCATTAATGATATACTCGTGTAACATATATAATTTACAAATTTTAATGATATAACATTTTTTTCTGTACATCAATAGCATTTTAAGAAATAATATTTGCACAAAAATAACGAAATTAAAGCAAGTAAAGCTTCTGGTACTCGACTATTATAAATAATATTTTAATTATATTTTTTTGCCATTTATTGTGACTACATTGACTACATTTTATTGAGTTCTACATCCACATTTGATTCATTCTATTTGAGATTATAGACACACCCATCGGACATAAATAACGGACCCATCAAGTCGTTATTTATCGGACCCATCAGGAGGAGATCAATAATCAGAAAATAAAGGTATTTCAAATGCAAACATCCTCGCTATTCGTTCCCGAAAGAACACCTGATGGGCGTGGCTGCTTGTAACCAAGTTGCCTTGTAGCTACTAGTGTCAATCAGACAAAAATTACGATTTCGTAATATGAGAAAGAAACTTAAAATGGCTCCTAGCCAAACACATATACTACAATTCTCGTTAACTAACAGCGATGACTCATAGTCCCGGAACGCAAAATATCTAACCCTCCAACACCGAGGACCAAGCCGTGATCGAAATCCACTAACGGATCTTGATGTTCCCTTTGCTTCTTTTTGAAGGTATGAAACTAGTTTGTAATGGATGATTATAACACGCGAACACATTTTAAGAGTCAGGTGAATCACTGAAAATATGTTTTGTTATCTGCGCACCTTCATTTCTGCTCTTTCAGTTCTTGTATGGACGTTTAATGCGCAGCCAATTCTAGGGTCGTTTACGTACTGCATGTTCTAATCTTTCAAATCGATACAAATACTAGAATTCCCGGGTGAAAATCAATTGCAAAACTGAAACTAGAGTTGACTATTGTATGCGGACTGAAATGTTCTAATGAACGTGTGGACACCATACGAAAATCGGAACCACGCTCGTCATATATGAAATGTTTGTTATCGAAATAAGAAACTTGTCTCAAAATTTGATTAACTTCTTTCTTGCGGACCGAGGGTTGCATGAACAATCTTATTATTACCGCTAATCTTTCCCATTATCATATTAATCTCTCTAATTTAACTACTTTCTGGGTCTAAACAAATAAACTAAGTATATTTAGAAAAAAGGGAAATTCTTTATTTCACAGAATGTGTTTTAAATATTACAAACTCCAATACCAACTGGACAGAGATGAGTATTTCTAATAAATTAGTCACCTTACTTAGCGCATGTTAGAATCATGTTATTGCATGTGACATGAACACATGGAATATGTATTCACACACATACACACCGCAACAGGTGGCGCACGCTGCAGCCAGTCGCTTAACCGTCGCAACACGCAATCGTCTGATGTCATGGCATCGTACGGCATCGCAAACTGTTCTCTCAAAATGCGGAGTCATTGGTACCTCTTCGTCTCCTTCTGAAATACTTTTCGCCTCTACATAAATGGCCACAATCACTGTGTTTGTCGTTAGTTATGTTCCATCAAATAAGCTAATACTGGCAGGACCCAGTACCCACGATTCGAGTTTCCATTGTAAATTTAATTTTGTTATTTACATTATTTTATATTTTAAATTTCCTTTATTTTCTAACTTAAAAATTTAGAAATTATTTTCCAGCAAGTTGAAATCAGTTTAAAATTTCGAAAAGTTAAGTTTAACACATTATAGTTGAGAAATACACCCTCTTTTGCTAAAACAACTTTTAAAGATCGTGATTTTACATTTTTAACAAAATTAATTAATTTATTTTCACGTCTACATTACTCTCTCGACATTACATGATTTCAGTCACGATACATTTTATCACAATATAAAATACATATCAACTATTTATCAATAACGTTATCATGATTCTTCTCTAGTATTACACCTGTAATTGTCCTTATCATGTCTTCTAATTTCCTTGGCATTCCTTCATTCCATCTTTTATTAATTTAATCTTATTTCATCTATAAAGTCTTTGAAAATTTTGCACCTCTTCACGGTTCTTATCATTTATTCCACTAGCGTTATAGGCATTCCTTCTGTTGTCATTCTCCGGATATATTTCACATGATCTTCTCCAAGAAGGGATATACCCAAAAAACATGTTCACGTGTTTCTTCTAATTCACCGTACATGCTATCATCTATGATGTGATTTCATGTATCTCCATGATTCGTAACAAATTCACTCACTGCACGTCCTGGATTAATCCATTTGCGATTCATGTGTGCACATCTTTCATTGCGAATAAGCTCTTACGTTTTTCTTCCTTTTGTTGTTACATTCCAACGCACTTGCCAGGCCTCTACTAATTTCTCTGTTTTTGTTTTTTCATCCCTTAGTTTCATGCGTTATTGTTTCTCCATCGACTTTTACCTTTCCAGATCATCGCATTATTATACGCAATATTAACTTTTGCAAACTAAGATTGATTATTAAAACCTTTATTATTGAGGAAAACATAGTGTCTCTTTCTAATCTATTTGTTAAAGAAAACCTATTCGACCGCGTAGCGCCCATCTTTAGTGCTACAAAATGAGATGAATTCTATAAAAACCATTGAAATATTTGAGATAACGAGATAGTGAGATCTATAAAAACCATTGAAATATAATATCATCCCTTTGTAGAACTGCAATAGATGTTTATCTACATTGAATTTTGTGAACCCTTCCCTCATCAATGAATAATATTTTATTTTTAACTTTCTCTTCTATATATTGTGTCTAGTAAATGGCATCCCGTGATCAAACCGTCCACCTAAATATACATGTTCCATTTTAATGGAAATTTTCTCTCATTGTAATCGTAACAATTATTCTCGTTTTTGAACTTTTAATTTTCCAAATACCATCCCTATCGTTTTATTTGCAGCAACCTTTAACATGTTCTTGACACTATTTATCACATACCTCTAATACTGTGTTTCCCCTTTCTTCTATTCATCTCCTCTCTTCCCCGTCCACAAATATCACAATATCATCTTCATAAGCAAGTATTTTAAATTCATTCTCTTTTACGATTTTAAGCAGCCCATTTATAATTCGATTCCAGAATATAGGTCTACCCTGAAATCTTGTAGACATGCTTCATCGCTCTCCCAATATATTCTTTGTCGTCCCGGTTCTAAACACGATGTTCTATTTGTGAAATAATTAGAAAACATTGTATAATCCCTTGTTAATTTTGTGCGTGTCTAACAAACTCAATACTTCTTCCCATTGCGCGTTGTTAAATGTCTCTTCTATGAATAGTGCCAATTTAAGACCATATACTCTTTCATCTATCCAGCCCGTTAACATTTTCATTTGCCAAGAGTTGATCTTCCTTTTCTGAATCCATATTGATTGTCATCTACTCTACATTACCTCCAGCCAATACATCATCCATTTAATTATTATCTTTTTTAATAATTTTCCCGTACACAGCAAGAGACGTACAAACCTATATTCATGAAGATCCCATCAAGGGTACAAACCTATATTCAAAGATCCCATTCCTTTTTCCTCTTATTCTTGCTATATTACCCTGTCCTGGAATACATAACTTTTTTGATATTTATTAAACAATTGTCGTAAAGTACCTTTTATCTCTGGGTATGCAACCTTCAACATTTCATTGTTTTTTTATCAAAATTTCATTGGTTTGTTCGTCATACCCTGGACTTTTCCCTGCACTCAAGCTTTTAACCACACTTTCCAACTCTTCCTCTTCTAACACCTCTACTTCTTCTAGAACTATTTTATGCCTTTCCTAGGAAATTTTTATCCCATCTTGCGGCAGCATACACTAGCAATTTTGTTCCTGTCTCCATTCTCCTGTATCATTCCCTTTATCAGTCAATGCACACGATAACTGTGATTTTTCTCTTGCTATAAAATAGGGAATTCCCACGTGTATGTTTATACTCTTGATGTTACATTTCTGTTGTTTACATTCTTTTAGTTTAGTCCGATATTCCTTTAAAACCATTCTGTACTAGTCCTCTTCTTCCTTAAACTCTCTTTCTTTTTTTCAAACCTTTTGCTGTTGTCTCATTGCCTTTGACCTCTTTTTCATCAGAGCTGTTGTTCCTTTACCACCATATTTGTCCATGACGTATTTCTCTCCTCTATAATGGCGCACATTCATGGGCTATTTTCAAAATATTTCAAAACATAGCCAACTCCTTTTATTCCTATCTTAGGAGTGAGCTGAAATATTAAATCCGTCTCTGCCTTTTGACCCTTGATGGGATTGATGGGATGGTCCCTAGCTTGCTTCAGGAGAGTAAATTAGTGTTTTGTTCTTCACTTGCGGGTTGTAAATGCTTTTTAGGCAATAACTTTTTTATTATTATTTAGAAAGACATTTTATTAAGTACTTATTTCATGAAATTATCCAGGTCAGAAAAAAAGATGCGCAGTGGGGTTTTTTGTCATGTAAGAAACTACAAAATAAAAATTCGCTACTTGAATTATTTTTTTGAAGGAAGATAAATATATTTTGAATAGTTCACCACAATCTTCCAACAATTATTTATAGCTCAGTTTTTAAAGAATTTTATCACCCTTTGAGTGCCTGAAATAAATACCTTGTCTCATGTAACTCTATGTATGGCTGACGCAGAATAAGGTCAAGAGCACAGCCAACACCTCCATAATACAGAAACACCTCCATAATTATATTTAGTATTGAAGAGTACACATATAATTAGTATTTAATTCTGATAAATTCATGGAACTGAGGCCTTCAAAACTACGTAAGAACCGGAAGATAGAAAAAGACATGTCAGATTTATGTATGCAACCCGCCAAGCGTTCTATAACCGGGTAAAGAGAGTGCACATATGGCCTTCCAGTAATTAATTTCATGAATCAAGTTTTCATTGCACAAGGGACGAATATCGGCAAATGAACGATATTGCAGTACAAAATTTCCTAATTGAAAGGGAAGAATTGAAGAAACGTATATGAAGTGATATATATACAGAAATTTCTTTTGCAGAGAAATTAGAAAGATTTGCAGATATTCATTTCATTTTACGTTCATAAAATCATTTGATCATTTGATATATTTAAACTCTCATAATAAATGTGTGTGAGAATTATTCGTACAAATTCAGCTCCAATTATAATAAAATTTCATTAATAATATCCTAAGAGAATGATCTCTGTTTTTAAACCACGTCTTGATCGAAACCCCTTGCATTGAGGTTTTGTTGAACATAAAATACTAACATTTTGAACATTAGATGAGATGCTTTCCGAGACGTCTCTGATTACATCGCAGACCTTATGCACATTGATTACAAGTGATAATCTTTTTCTTTCCTTAATCAATAAAAGTAATTAGATTTGTATTGGGGAGCTTCAAATAATTGTTTTATACCACAGGGAATCGGAAGATACGGAAATAGCTGCACCAGTTGAATCGAGATTATGGATCGAGTTTTCTGTGTTTCGATAGATTTGTGGTATATTTGTAGTTTTTTATCGAACATTGGCTGTCGTGTATCTCAATGTCGCACCGGAGAAACGTCATCCTATTCCTGTTTCATTCCTTTATTATTCCTTTTCCTGTTTTTTCCTATTAATGCTCCGTTTGCTTAGCCTTCAAATAGACTTCAATGTTTCTTGACTTTTATGGAGAAAAACTATTTCTCATAATGGAACAACAGCAAAACCTATTATTCGTTTCAAGCATAGCTTAAACCATCAAGACTTTTAAATCTCATGATAAGAAGTACTTGCCTGACCGCGCGGACACACGCACTGAGCGTACTTGTCGGCCGCGGCTGCCTTCTTCCCCAGCAACGCCATGATCCCTCCATTTCCACCACTCCCGCTGCCGCCACCGCCGCCGCAGACTCCTCTCCGTTGCGGAGCGGTGGTAGGTGGAGGCGATCCAGGCGCCTTGAGGTCCTCGAACACTCCCAGCAGCCGCAGCACAGAGCCGGCCCGCAGCGACGTGCGTACATACTGCGCTCCTCCGTGGTGATGGTGATGGTGGTGATTCAGCAACCCCAGTGGATGTGTGGGCGGAGGAGGAGACAAACGATACGCGGGAAGCGCACGCTGCGACAGGAACGCGGGCACTCGCGCTGCCACCAATTGTTGCAAGGAGGTGAAGCGACGAGCTGCAGGACGGCCTCGCGCTGACAGGCGAATGAACCAACCTATCAAAAAAAGGAAAAAAAAATAGATAAAATAATTTGAAAGTGAAATAATATCAAGGGTTTTAAACCTCTGCTAAATGTCTGACTCCTGCTTACACGACGATACACAATTACTGACGTTAGAAAAGGAGGTGTTCAAATGTACATGACATAGAATAAAGTCTCACGTTTAAAATGAGAAAAAACATAATTTACAAAGTATTGAAGTGTCCCTATAATATCTGTTGTAATTGAAACACTCAGAAAGGTATGCAAAATTAATTCTTCATAGAAATCTCATGAAATATTTAAAAATATTTTTATTTATGAAGAATGTGATAACAAGCATAAAAAAAGGAAAAAGGATGGTAGGGTTGATATCACAAGATTATAGAATTACCTTGAAAATGAGAACCAACATACTAAGACATTTTGGACGATCTTAATGTAGATGAAAAATCCGAAATATGCGTCATCAAAGTTTCGAAAAAAACTATTTAATTTTTTTGTTTCTTTAGTCACATTCAATAAAATTTGTATAGGCAATGGACAAGACAACATAGAGACTTAGTTATTCAATAAAAATTGCATATTAAACAGTAAAATCATCAACAAAAATCACTATAATATACAAAAAACATTTATTTATTTATTACATCAGCTATTTGTCTTCTTTCATTTACTCATCCATTCCAAGAAAGAAATACACCCTGAAGTTCAAGAGATTCAGGCGGATGAATAAGCGACGAACGCTCACCGCTTCAAGGCCTTGATGTAGCTCGAAACTTTGTAAGTGCTGCTAATGCTTTCTTTCCCATTCCGAATATCTACACGCATCAGAAACATAATATATTTCCAAAGAACCGGTTATGCTAAGTGTAACAAGATACGACAGAGTAATGAAAATGATAAAGAAAATAACAGGGAAGATTTGGTGAAACAAAAAAATTACTATGATAAAGAAAGACATACGGGGATACAAGAAAGAAGGAAAGTAACAAAGGAAAGACATAGTGACCAATAAACCATATTCATCGCGCTATGATTGTATTCATAATGACTTTCTTATCTCCCGTGTTCTCAACAAAGAGACGTTCAGAAGATGTAGCAAGGGAGTTAGATAATTCTTCAAACATTTGCAATACATGTAAGACATTGTTCCACAGCAAATAATTTTTTGTTTCTTTGCCTAAAAATTATTTTCTAAGAACGAAGTCCCTTTTTCACCGGACTTGGCGCCGGTGTTTTTTTTAGGAACTATTAAATTCTCATTGAAGTCAAATTAAGATGTCGACGGTAGGGAGTCAGAAGGACAAGGTTTAAATGTTCATGAGTCATGTATTGCTATTTGTCGAGCAATCGAAATTAAATATTATGTTAACTTCCAGTGCTGAGTGAAGCATAAATTACCGTGTTAACATACACGTTCAACATCATATATTTTTCATGACAATGGTTATGAACTGACCTCATTTATAAATGTCCTCATGTTCAATATTGTGAACTCCTGATAACCCCCATAAATAGTTTTTTTGAATAAATAACACTGAACTGCAAGAAGTTGTGTATCATTGGCGTTTCATTTATACGTGTTGTATATATTTACGGGAATTAAAATTTTTCTGCACAGTCATTACAGGAGGGATGAAATAGTGGTATGAATTTTGCAAATTTTGTGGAACAAAGCGGCGCCATTCGAAAAGCGAATATTAGAATTTAAAAACGTTAAATACGTTAATTATAAAACATGGCGAATTAATCAATGAATTCGTCTAGTATCTTTTACAATATTATCGAATTGATACATTAGAATTGTTGATATTTATTTCCGAAATCAATTGAACTTTCAAGACATCTGTGCGGTCATTTACTTTAACATTTTGTCAGAATATCCGTTCTTAAGAAATGAGTTTTTCGGTTCCACGAGCTTGAGAGTTTCATAAACAGAACTCACATTGAATGATGGCATTAATAGATTTAAATTCAGTGAAAAAGTCCATCAGGAGACAGTGTGGCTGAATGAGTTGAGTGAGAACTGAGAGGAAAGTTTTGTCTTCTGATTCTTATTCATATCTCAACTTCCAGACTTACTCCTATGTAAGGTTAGCCTCTCATAAATTGAGAATCGGGTCAAAGTAATGCACTTCAAATATCCTCCCAGTGCCGACGACAAATGTATCACGGAGTTGTATCCTTTATTAAAGAAACAGCTGGACTAGATATGCCAATTATCACTTACGTCTCGGTTTGCTTGAAAAATGTTAGCCACGTAGATGAAACTTCCCATACAATATAATGAACACATACAAGTTTAAATATATATAAAAATACGATATCCGTGTATGTCTACTAGAGTTTATAATCTACAAGTAAATCAATGAAGAAGATTTTGATTAAGATATTACCAAATCAATATTGTTGAGTACTTATTATAGTAATTGTACAATTACTATAACAGAGACCGGGGGAATAAATCGTAAGCCAAGTAAAATGCTAGTTCATAGTGCTAAAAGTACTCCACCAATTTCAGTTTCTGTACAGTTTTGTTCAGTAACATTCCTTTTCCAAGTATAATGAACTTATGAATGAAAGATGGCTTCTCGAAATGAAAAATAAATTAAACGACACGTTAAATCTGAAATATTCTAGAAAATGACTGTCTGTTCATCTGACATCATCTCTACTTGGTTTCTTAATTGCGTACACGATAAATGAACGGCGAAAACACGTATTCCTTTTAAAATCCTTTGCCCTTTTAAAATGAAAAGTAATAGGAAATATTAAATCAAAATTGAAAGTAATGATAAGTGCATTAGTCAATTAAGGATGAGTGTTCTATTTATATAAAATTTTATGGAATTTGAGTGCTCTTAGAACTGCAACTTTTTATCAAAAGTTAAAAGTATTGTTGTACTATTCAAGATAAACTTTCAAAAATGTTTTGCTATTCAAAAGTGATATACTATTCAAGACAAAATGTTTGGAAGAAATGAAATGTTGGAGTTAGACACAAGTGTTTGGGTTTTAAATGTTAATATCTCTTGAAATTTATCACTCAGGACATATTGATATTTAAAACTAGTTTTTACTTTAAGAGAAATAATTATTCTTCCATTGAAGGTTAGAAGGACGGAACAGGAAATATATTTAATCCTTACAACATATAAGTCATCGCACAGAAAAGAAGAAAAACTGTATTGTTAAATGCAAGAAACGATGTTAAATGACATGTATCAGGAAATATTCGGGTAATAATAATCATAACACATCTTGACATATAATCTAGAATTTCAAAACTACATTACTTTATTATTGAATTCAAAAAAGAAACAGAAAACTTGATTTATTCACCTATAGAAAATCCTCGAGCATGTGAAGTGGAAAGCAAGTGTGATGGAGAATATATCGGCAGATTCGAAGGACCATAACTCAAGAAGTTACGTGGGGGCAAAGAAAGGCTGAAGGTTAAACTGAACATAAGGAAACATGCGACGGAGCGAGTGGTCGTTGAGGTCTGCTTGAGTTCAACCTATAAAATTACGCCAGAATACTTAAGTCATTCACGAAACGAAGAAAAAGTTATCGAGAGGATAACGACTACACACAGAAGAAGGTCACCATAGTAGTAGCCCAAGCAAGAAAGAGAGGCAGAAGAATATCCTATGGAAAAAAGGTGACACGCACATTCGCGCACGTTAGAGGGAGTTCTTACTTAGCAATCCATTTTGTGGGACAGGATTGCTTCAGAAAGAGAAGCCAGAGAGACAGTTGAGCTTCCATTTAAAGACTATCAACTGCCGTCATAGGACGTCACTATCACTGTCACCTTCTACACGCGTAGGACACATCATCGTCGCGAATCTAATGCGTATTTTTTCCTTTCACCGCTCATCCTTATATGCAACAGAAGAAACAGTTTCACAAAAACACGATGGTTCTCATTATACCGCGCGAGTACTACACCTAAATAAAGTTTCTCCTAAACGAATAAAGTCATCAAAGTGCTGTTTTCACTAAGAGAGTACGTTACATAGTACTAATAATGTGACGTATTCAAATGATTTGTAGCTTTTTTAACTGCTGAAATATTTACTCTTTAATTTATTTTTTAACGGTACTTTGAATTTTTAACAGCTTCTTCAAATTCCAAGAGAAGACAAATACAAAGATAAATCATTTATTGTAATTCGTTTAAATACAATAAATAATGTATCTTTGTATTTGAACGAATTACAACGTTTATACAGCAAAGTGAATAATTAAATATTTCATAATATAAAGCAAGGTTCATGACTCATGCCTGTGCGAGGTCCTCCGAAGGCGCGCGAAAAAAGTCAATTTTTTCTTTATTTGCAAATATTCAATTATTCAATATGTTTAATCGTTCAAATTCAATAAATATTATATCTTTGTATTCATATTTTCAAGACTTTTTAAGTAACCGTAAAAAATATATATTCATTTAAAAAATAAATAAAAGTATCAACATTTCTGTAGCTAAAAAAGCTACGAATCATTTAAATGATTAGTCAGAAGTCATGTCTTATCATAATGAAAGCTGATATTTTGATTCGTTTAGGAGATATTTGAGGTGTGCGCTTCCATTTTCTCACCCGGAATATTCAATTTCTACTACGTTTATAATTCTTTGTACACTCAACATTTACACAAATATCTTAATATTTTGTGATTGCTTCCTTCTTTTCATATGAGTACACGCATGTATTGAAGTTTTTCATGAAAATTTTGTGTTCAATTCACTGGAAGTTTCAATTGAATCGTAACTATAATAATGTCTTTCTTATGATGATCACTAATAATTTGAACTCCGACTATCGCATGTTCTCTCCATTTTTTCCTCTTCGCATTGTCAGCGTCCCGCACAACTTAAATCAGAACACACAACCACAAATCAGTTTTATGCCGGAGGTAGCATTGTCTGACAAACTTTCATCCTTTCAACTCTACGGAATTTCATTTACAGAGACGGATCGACGGGGTTAAATTAAGCAAATCGCCAGTTTACTCAAAGTACTAAAAGGACATTTCAAATAAAAAAACTTCTTTGAAAACCTTTTCTAAAAATCAGTTTTGTTGAATGATATGCAATTAAAAAAATAAATTCTGTAAATTTTGGTACATTTTCGAAAATGAGAGTGAAAATAAGTTTGTATTCAATACAAATATGACTTTATGGGATTCCCATGAGCGGATGTTTCCCGCTCCGCTTCCCGCTCAGAGAGAGCGCGCGGCTCGCTGCGGAGCGCCGCGCCGGCGACCGGCGAAGCGCACCCCCGCGTCACCCATCGGAAGAAGGCGGTGGCGACGGAGGCGACGACCGAGAACAGACACGAGACAGAGAGACAAGAGACTAGACCGGCGTGCAAGGAGACGACGGTTCGCAACGGCATCTGGGAGACTACCCCGCGTGCAACAAGAAGAAGTTGGTGGACCGGGTAGAGGTGACTTTGCGCCGGCATGAGGCACGCTACCCCACGTACAAGGAGGCTACCATGTTCTCCAACTTCGCGGCAGCTGAACTTCCTGCCTTAATCCGAGAACAAGGGATCTCGGATGGAAGAAGGTTTTTTTTTGTTCTTGAGTTGGATTTAATTTCGTTTTGTTTTTGAGTAATAAATAATTTGATTGTTACTACGAGTTCCTGCCTCAGAGACTAGCCGGCTCCCTCCGCATGTATGGCCGGAAGTTCCTCTCGGCCCCGAAATAATCTGTGATATTATCTTTTGTCAATAGTTTCTAGAAAAACAAATTGTCAAGTAACAATGTGTTTGTAATAATAATAAGTTTAATGTTAGATAATTACTAACTACAATTTTGAACGCCAAAAAAAATGTACTTATAATTATATTTGAAAATGATAAATGGGAAAACATATTCTAACTAACTGAAAGTTTTCATTATAATTAAAAAACGGGTCGACATCCAGGTATACGCAAGCCATACAAGCTACTTATTATGGACTCGTTCTAAGAATAGTATAATCAGCGCCAGGGTTATAGGTCTAATAATAATACAGAGCATTATAAATAGCAACCAAAATAGTGTAGGCCTATTTAGAAAATAAATGATGCATAAAAAATAGCAACATGAATTGAAATAATGGAACAGAGTTTCAATACTACCTTAGAACTGCTTATACTATTTAAAATTTTGAGCAACAACTCGATGTACTTACTCCCATACGCCCATATTTTCTTAGCCATCAGGAGCTACAAGCAACAAAAGCTCGTTGAAGTTACAACATCTGTTTTTAGCCTTTTCTCCTATTTCGTTAGAACCCTGATCTCTTCGTTAAGTGAGTGGTGGACTTGAGGGGCGTAGACTGGAGTATCCCTGCGTTGAAGTCCCACATATGGAGGATCATTTTCATTTTTTTTTTTTTTTTTTGGAAGACAATAAGTGGCACATAATCATTAAAATCCCATTATTTACTCCCGATAGTAACAAAGTTACGGCTGTGTTCAAAATGATGATTTATTCACTCAGTAAGAAGACTGGGGAGAAGAATCGATATTTCAAAACTGTTTGTTCTTCCAATTCTTCGGGGATTAAAGCTTAAATTTTCTCCTTTTTTCACAGGAAAAAATATAACACCAATCATATGTAATGTTAATTAATTTACTATTTTCAATATTTTCAGTTCATAATCAGGAAAATATCAATGTACCTATTATTTACCACTTCTACCACACAACCACTATCGTCGAACATGTCAGATTCGTTCCCATAGTGATAAAGAATCATACCTCATTTTCTGCTCCTATGCCACTTCCACTACTTCCAGGAACACCATAAATACTTACACATCATAGTCACCCGTATAACGCATTAATTAGCATAATTGCCGTCAGAACGTCTCGAGGCCGCCATATAAAAATTCACCATAATCCTATGCGGGCGGTCACTTTCTCTGTTGGGCGACAGTCGCCAACACCTACGCAGATCGGCGCGGGTCCTAAAGATACAAATAGTGCCACACCTTTTAACTCGACTCGCAGCGCCCAAAATCAATGACTGAAGTAAAGTAATGCCTTTTCATAACTAAAATAAACGATTGTTTTCTTCATGTTGTTTCAATAGGTTGAACAATAGTTAACATTTGCTTTAATCTATTATCGTGAAAAGAATAAACACGTCACTCAAATCAAATATTCTAAAAGTTTGTCACACCATGGGGTTCAGCCTCTTCACGCTCATTCAAAATAGTTAAGCGACGCACTTTCAGTGAAAAAGATGGAAACATTTTTTAGCGTTTTATAAGTAGCGTGAAGGCTTCCCAGGGTTAATGTAATTGCCCCAAGAGCAAATGGTCAAGAGAAAATATGACATGTTTCGAAGAGTACACTTGTCATAATATATATATATATATATAAACGCATTCTCACTTTCACAAAATCTCAGACATCCCTCGATTGGAACGCGGCAATTCCAACCTGATTTCCAGATTGGTTAGAAATCCCGCGCAAACTTCTTGAAGCAAAGAATAATAGGGATGAAATGCTATGGAGAGGGATGAGGGACTGAGCAGCAGAATTTTGGGAAATACTGGAGGGATGGACGGAAAAAGGAGGGATGGAAGTGAACTGTTGACCGAATTGGACGTCCGTACATTGAAGTTCATGCATGATTGACTTGATATTCTGAACCGAGTATGAGACGCGATTGAGATACAATTCGCGACCAAATACCTGTTGCGATTGAGTTAATACTACCTAACGGGTGAGAGATAGAGAGAGAGAGATATCAGGTCAGCTAAGGACCACGAAAGACAAGTACCAGTAAGGCTGTTATTGATTTGAGTTTAAAGCATTGTATTCGAGCATTACAACTGCGGTTGTTAGTCGCAGAGGTCTTCATACATCCTAGCTATTTAAACTGGGACATGGGTATGAAAAGCTACAAATTATATCTTGCCCCGCCCGGGTATCGAACCCGGGATGACTTGGTGACGACGTGGCCACGACGGGGACTTATATATAAGCGTAAGCGACTCCGGTGTTGAGTAGCATTTTATTATATTATATTATGATATCTCTATTGATCGGTCTATATCAATATACTATTCGGAAAAATCATTACTATAACATCAACTATTCGGAAAAGATTTTTCTAGTATTCTTTGTAAAACGATATTGCGTTATTAACGGTTATTGATGTTTTCCAAAATATTATTCATTACCTTTAAGTATAATATTGCATACTTACTTTATCATGAATCAAAATTATGGAAATCAAATGTTAATCAAAGTGAGTAAAGAAAACCTATCTTCGCCAACAAGTCAAGATAAAATATTCAAAGTGTGCTGAGAATAAACTACTGGAAGAAATTTTTGAAAAATTTCCAACTTTCTTGAGAAGTATTGAAAAAAAAGGGGTTGAGTTATCAAATTAATTTGGAATTCGAGCTCCCGAATCAAAATCAGAACGGGAGTTTTTTTCTCGATTATAAATCGACTTCACAGGACGATTTCTCTAAATAACGTTAGTTTGATTTTCCCTGTTCATAAGAACACATGTGTTCCTACAAGAGCACGAAAGAACACCGAAACTACTTCTAACAAAAGATATTTGCGCGATGGCAATAAAGGAGTAAAGTAATTTAATTTTACAAATTCATGAGAACAAGGATAATGTACAAGCAAAGTCATATACTTGAGTAAATCAAGAGCAGAAATGAAAACTTGTATTACTTTATTAACACCTTGTTTCATATAATATTCATTGCAATTTTCTTGGTTTGTTTTAAAATAAATTCGATGGTTTACTCGTGCATAAATCTCGCGGTAACGTTAATTATATATGGTTATAATAAAACAGTAACTGACCCTTTTTCGAATTTAGTTTCTTACACCAAACTCTAATGTATCAAAGTGGACTTACGCTAAGATTCTATTCCCATCCCAAAGAAATGAGATTGTGAAAGTTTCGTTTCAATCCGATCAGTAGTTTATGCACGATGCAAGTTTAAACTAAGTTTAGTGTAAAAGACGCAAGACAATTATGTCTTCTTTAATAAGCGACAAGAGGGGATTACGTATTATAATGTACCTACGGCGGTGTTTGTGCGATGAAGACTCGATAGACTCCAATGAGATGTGAAATAGCATTGCACGGTTGAGTGTAGCGGGTTGCGTACATGCTTTGCTGGTTGCATAGACATTCGTCGTATTTTTGTCCTCTTCGACCCAGAGTCGTTACTTTACGAAAATAAGACAGTTCAATGAATAACAAAGTAAAAAAAAATACTGCAAGTATCTTTTAAGACGTTAATCGCTCTTTTTCTTCCTATCCATCCGTAGCCACAGAAACTTTAATACTTCCTCAGATCAGCACCTAATCGAGCAACATTATACTCTTGTTAGACACCATCAAACCTGTCTCAATGATTTGTATAGACTCGAACTCCTCCACACGTTTCTCTTCAGTAAATCCCTCAAACTTTTCTGTAAACTATCTTCCAATCTTAAAAAATTGTTAAATAAAAACAAACAATTGATTCAATCCCTCTGGGTTTTTTTCACTTCAAAAGTGAAACTAACTATATCACTGATTCATCCATATCATTCATCAGTCTAATCACCCCATACCTCCACAAAATTAGTCAATCAAGTGGATGTACATCTGATAACCTCATTTATACTTGAACAAGCATATTCAGAACAAGTTTTTATGTCGCAGAAACTAATCTCTCAATTTCATAATGAACAATCCATGTTTTCTATTGAATCGTTAAATATTATTTTCTTGACGGCTCTTATGAAACATTTTTATTAGAAAAAAAAAATGATTGAATAAATGTTAAAATTTGAATAACCCTCCCAAGTCATTGCCATTGGAAGTAAAGAACAAGAGTAGTATGTTTTATACGTGTTTTATTTACTACTCTACCAATCCAAGATTAAACAGACTAAAAATTTTCCAAAATTCCAAAATCTTCAGCAATAACTCCCTTTCAATTAATTCGTGAGAATATCTTTTAAATGTTTTCTATTTTAATGTACTGTACAGATTCTACTTTACAAAAATATATATTGTTTTTAAAGAGTTTATTTAGCAATCATTAATCACTGTCACTGTATTTTTTACCTAGGTAAAAGTGAACTATCAAATTATACACCTCAGTGATCATTTGCCTAAACTGAATGTGCCTTAACTACATTCTTTTCTTATAACCAAAACATAATTTTTAATGTACCGCCACCTGATTAGCCCTATTAAATAGAATTACCATCAAGATATTCCTTCTAACAAATACAAAAATGACAGGTGATAGTAAACCACATTCAAATTATCACAACGCCCTACGCAATAAACAGTTGATGCGACGTCATGCTTCTGTCATCAATGATGCAACATAAACGTCTCATTAGTCAGTGTACTTATGAGAGTGCTGACAAAGGCTACTGCCACCAAACTTCCTGTCAATTCCTCTTCTTTTCTTCTGCGCATAATGGAGTGTGTGCGGGAATAATGCTAATTGGGAGGATGGAGCCATAACGACGACCTCCTGCAACAGCTAATTCAGCTAGCATCAAAAGAGATAAACGCAATCTTCGTGGAGCGTCTGACAAAAACAACAGGCAGACTCTTTCAACATTAGAAATCAGTGTATAAATAACATGCACACGTACGGGTATATACTCTGTGGGAAGAGGATCAAAATCTTTTAAATTTCACGCTTCAATTTTCTTTGGGAAATAAAGAAAAATACGACAAAGTTTCATTATGCCACCCGATTACCGATCAAAACTTTTATAAATTGTTGTATATTCTGAAATATATGATAAAATAACTGAAAACAGAAAATAATGAACAATATTTTACACATTTCACAAAGATTCTTTAGCTGAACGTAATGAGCATTTGCAAGTAAACACGAAAACTATGAGCGTGAAGAGAAATCTAAATAAAATGATACATTTTTAAATGTGATTTCATGGAATAGCAACGTAAATTCTGGACGATTATCGAAAAAATACGGACATCACATAAACGTTGAAATGGAATATTACATGTTGCTTTTCAACATAAATTACGATAGAGGGAAGTTTCAGACCGAAACTAATGAAAGTTTAGTGTGAATTCGATTTACCAAGAACAAAATATCACGGAAGAGTGATAATCAAAACGACGATCGACTTTACTTTAAATAGCTAGAAAAGAAAATTGCTTTTAATAGGACAAAGAAGACAAGAACTAACTTTTAAAATTAAAAAAGTAAGAGTACCAGGTAAAGCTTGAAAATGAAAATAAGTAGTAAAATAATTTCATAATATTTAGGTGGTACCTTAAAATAATTCGTGTAAATAATTATAGCATTTCCCTTAAAAGAACCAAAACATACATGATATTTTTTAATCCGACTCTCCGGTGTACAACAAATATAGTTTAAAAAATTTATAGTCAAAAAATTATAAATACTCAATGAATTCATTTATTTGAGACTAAGTAACTTCTTAAAACTATGGGTAAGCGGAAAATTAAAAATTAATAGAACATTAATTTGTCTTCATTCAATTAAAACCCATGATTGAAGAATAACGAGAAAAGTAATTGCTTCAAATTCAAATTAGCAGCGGGTGACTACGTAAAAGAACACAATAACATTTGTATTCAACACAAATAATCTACGCCCTACAAAAAACGATTCACCCAAACGGTATAGTGTTTTCACTTTTATAGGAATGTCTTTTGTTCTCTCGTTTCGTAAATTTGAGAATATCACACGTAGACAAGAGAAGACACATCCTCGAAGGATTAAAAATTCAACAACGACATTTCTATACATCGTAATAACATGCGGGTTTTATTTGCAATCGATTCATTGCGTCCATACAGAGAAGCGAATCTTTTCAAAATTTCCTATACTTGTCCCCTTCCTCTTTTTTTGTTTTGTTTTGTTTTAATTTTTTGGTTCCAGAAACAGTTTTTCGAATTCGGAAATTTATCGATTGAAACCTACCTCTCGTCGACCAGTGGGGATAGGGTTTCAAAAAGAAATTCAGTTCACTGTGAAAATTCAAAAACCCATCAATGAGGGCTAAAAAATTTGCGTGTTTGTGACTTGCTGTTTTTTAATCGACTCTTTACGACCATATAGAGGGTCCATTTTTTCAATAACATGATTAATACAACGAAGTGGATATTGAGATCTCCGTTATAAAAAGGTACAAGTATACAAATAGATTTTTCTTTCTTTCTCTATTTTAATCGTGCATGCAATGATCTCCAAGTGGAAAAATGTGGTTCCTACTAGCTCGTTTAACTTCTTTAATACAGAAATTTTGCAGAGAAGGATTTATTTGATTAACCGAAGGCCTTCAAAGGTATGGGAGGCGGTAGCCCCATAGCAATCAAGGCGGATATATCTGCATCAAACAACAATTTGATTTCAAAAGTAGTATGATACAATTTTATTAATAAATATATAATATTTAAATAGTATTTATCCATATAAATATCGAAAACAATGTTTTCTTTGTTGTTTAATTACTCTTCACGGAAATATTGAAACGACGGGTTGAAAATCTATACATATGTATAAAATAGAGCTTGTGTGTCCATGTATATTTTTCCGCCGTGTGGTAACAAAGACGGCTATGCATAGATCTACGAAATAAGGCATACGCGTAGTACAGGAAGGGTCCGAGAACACCACTCAACGATAATATATCGATATTCAATTGAGAGTTGCCTTAATGAGAGTGGCGAGGTGCAATTTTTGATTTCCATAAACACAAATATTTAAATCCAAAAAGAGCTTTCGCGTCGAGTTTTCGTAACTTCAACTCTCGTGGCAAGTACAAAATGATGTTTCTTAAGTCACGTTTTTTTCTCCTTTTTCGGTAATCTGATAATCCGAGAATATTGCTTTCATAGCTACCGTTAGCAGTTTAGCTTCCCGAATGTTTTAAGATCACATACTGAACAGATGTCACACTTTCAAACCCTAAATCTCATTAAATTCATTATCAGATATCTCATTAAATTCTGTTAACAGAGACATATTTTGGTTATGAATCTTTCATGAAATCTGTAATTACAGAAAAAAGCAGTTTGCAGAAGTTCAGAAAAAAAGACAAAATTTACATTCTGTGATGATATAGTAAAACCGCAAGGGTAGACGCGAAGCGAGGCTCTTTGACCCTGCATGTAGATCCAACACCGTACCTGCAATCAATGCAGTAAAAACTACATTACGCTCTCGAATGGCACTTGTAACTGCTTCAAATCATTAGCCTGTGCACACAGACCCTTTTACAATTACTTTAATTAAGTCAAATTCACTAAAAAATTCATCCTCATAACACCTTACCATATTAATCATTCTAACCTCTCTAATCCCAGTGTTCTCTACTCAATTTTCTATGTTACAATTTGTCCTTGGTTTTCTTTCGAATGGTGTATCGTTTTCGTATATTCAGGTTTCATTCAGGCTCCCTGAAACTCTCTCTGTGCTAAACATATTTAATTACTCATACTCGTAAAATATTAAGAGTCTATAATTTCTTCCCTTGTCTGTACTTGCTCCTCATCTCTTCACTAGTTTTCGATCTGCTGCTTGGTTGCGGTTGAGATGCAGACGCCTCCATACCTCACGTTCCGCTTCCTCCTTATTCCACTGTGCAAATCTGATCTTCAGCATGTATGAGACGCTGAAGAATCCCAAAGCAGCATGAAAGTAGACAATAAACCTTGTTACATGGGAGGACGTGGGTTGAAATCTTATGATTGCGGCAAAACAGAGAAATAATAGAATGTAAGTGAACACAGAAAGTATAAAAGAGAAAGAAGAAAAATAATGGTAATTGTTTTAAAGAAAAGAAAACTTTCATTTTACGATAAAATATCAGGTAAGTGGATAGGTACAAAAAAGAAGTAAAACACTTTAGAATTATGATATATACAAGGAAAACAAGAGGATAAGAGAAAATACTGTAGTTAAAATAACCAACAAGGATGAGAAGAAACCCAAGCCCGACAAATGAATTAGTTCCCATTCCAACACTTCTGATCACCGCAATCACATTTTCCAATAGTCTGTTTTTAAGAGTATAGTTGAAAGCCTCTGGGTTGGAAA
The DNA here is from genome assembly GCA_002313205.1 of Laupala kohalensis. Taxonomy (NCBI): domain Eukaryota; kingdom Metazoa; phylum Arthropoda; class Insecta; order Orthoptera; family Trigonidiidae; genus Laupala; species Laupala kohalensis. Next base: position 317,992 of record NNCF01126607.1, on the reverse strand, counting down.
AACAAAAATGGAATCGCTCAGGTTTTTTGCTAATTTCAAACGCGGGAGAAATCCCGTGAAGATCATTCATATCCAAGCGAAAAAAAACATGAAATTATAAATTGGATTGCTTGGGTTAAGAAGTTTCTAAGTTTGAAATAAAAATAATGAAAATTTTAGAAACTTCGCAAATAACAATTTCTACTCTCGAACTGTATAATTAAACTTATTTTATGTAATAACTACAATAATACATATAAATAAAAACAGGTGGCAAGACTGATTGGCTAGGTAAAAGAAAAGCTAAAAGTAGATGAAAGTATTATATTTGTTGTTTTTAAGCTTTCATAGAAACACCATCACTCGATACATCGTAAGCATTAAATCTTTCAGCAATTCTTTAATACTTGAAGAAGGCAAGGATTAAAACCACAGTTAAAATGTGATACTCAGTTATAGGAAGACAATATAAAATAATGTTTGAGTAAGAGCTAGAAGGAGGGTAATATTAACTCGAATTGACAGAAAATGGAAAGGGACCATGGAAAGAACCGTTACATCTCCTAATCATAATCAAACGTAAAAATTATTTTCATACAAAATGAACTACTCCGGATATCTCACTGTTGAAGACTTCATTCTTTCACTGTTTGAAACTAACGTTCTTGCAGCATCTCCTACCCATTAGCTTCAGTACAAAAAAGTTATCTTGGAATTCCGTGGCTCTCCCCTTTTCCGACGGAACGCTGCTCGAGGTGAAGGTGCACACTGAAGCACAGGTCCAAGAACGTGAGCGGTGACCGCGGGCGAAAGAGAGAAAAAATCAGCGCAATGGACAGGAAGAGAACGCAGGAACGCAAAGGTAAGCTGTGGTTCTCTAGAAGGTGTGCGATGTTCGTGAGGAACAAGAGAGAGGAAAAGAAGTTAACCAGAACACCAGATACGAATCGAATGACTGCGACGCAAGGGCTTGCATGGATCTTTTCTATCCGTTACATCTACGTGCCTTAGAAGGAATATTCATCCATAAATCTACACAAAAATACAAAGAAGTTAGTTAAACGTTAAATAAAACAGAGGTTATTATATATTAAAAATAAATCAGCAATATTGATCTCACATCGATTATCTCGTTTCCGCCGACATGCCATCGTCTGATACTACTCTTATGCCCAATTGCGAACACTCATAATACTTTTACAATATGAAACTACTATTATAATACATTCAAATCAATTGAAGAACTTGGTCGAAAAATTCATATCTATATCCGAAAATAAAAATGTAGTTTGTATCTTCATAAGCGGCGTTGTCCTAACATTGACTCAAAAATGCATTAAAATATGAGAACTTGAAAGTTTGAGAGGAAATTTCTGTCTACTATAGAACCTCACTAAGAAAGAAATTCTTGAAATCAAGATTTTAACCCTTATATGTTAGATGAATTACATGCATTAAGAAAAGTGGTAAAAGTTTTACTTCGCACAAAACCATTTTTGAGAATGGCACAAACACATTTTTCCAAAATTTTAATTCTACTCCTTCATAATATTTTAATAGTGATATTGAGAACTTTCTTTGTATTTACTTGTGTAATCTAATTAAAAATAAACAGTTACAAAGAACTCAACATTGTGAGCGAAATCTAAACTTATTCCAATTGGTAATGTGCAATCATACGGTAATAATCAATGCACTTTTTGTTATGTTCACACGAAAATATTTGTGAAGAGATGCATGTTTAAAATGTAATATTTAATTATTTGATGTTAGGCCGTAGGGTCTGCTCTTTCATCTAATTCGCATGATTTGGGTGAGGGAATTGGGAAGGAGGGACATTGGAGTACCTCTGTGTGTAAGGTACCGATTCGACACATGCCTGGAGTAGGTGAGGGGACAACCCAGCTGGATATCTCTCCTAGTTCGACGGAGCAGGGAATCGAACTGACGCTCTACCGCTCAGCGGCGTGGTAGGAGTGATTATAAGAACGTTTTTGCCGTGCAATGGGTTATTTCTTTCAATGCAAATCACCACATGGTGATCTTCGAGGTACTTCGAGGTCTGTAAATAAACTGGTACTGGCACATTTTTCCAGGCTGTATTTTCAAACATAAAAAATAGTCCCAAAATGAACTTTTCCTGTATAATAAAGTGCATAATCTTCATTTATAATAACAATTACATTCGCAATAAGAATTACTCTCCTATTCCTATTTCTGTCATGTTCCTATCCTTATTTTATATTTTTATAATCTTGAAATGCTTTTGTTTATGTAGCAATTATCCAAATATTAATGATTCTAATATAAAAATGTATTTACTGTCTCTTGGTCAATAGAAGCGCGTCGCCGACGAGCAAAACGGAGACTCTCGGTTGGTGGAGGGAGAGACATGGAGATAGACCGCCGTAGACACGTGCGGTTGGAGGTAGAGCGAGGAGAGGAGGAAGACTGGCGTCGCAGAGTCGCGACTGGGTGTGGCGGCGAGGGACACTCGTGGTGACGAAGGATGGGCTATTCACGAAGACGGTTCAAGAGGAGATTATGGTGAAGACGAATATAACGGAAGAACGAAGGCGGTGAAGAGAAAGAAAGAGAAGAAAATAATGAATCAACTTATGGTTTCAAAAATTGCATAGAATGAGCAGTGACAGAGAAGTTCGCAAGGGTTTCGATGGTTTGGAAACAACTGGAGAACCACTGACGTTATATACGATAATGGTGAACATAAACACTGTAAGCTTGAGAACAAAGAGATTTCTAGTGTTTGGTGAATTGACAAAAAAGAGAAGGTGATGGCAATTGGGTTCAGGGTCATGGTGCAAGAATGGTAGAAGAGAAATACAGTGGCGTGTACTTAGTCAACTTCGATTGTACAGCTGTAAGGAAGAAAGGAAGATCGTGAAGTGAGTTCTACGGAGAAGTGATAGATCGCTGGCGAAACGGTTGTCGGAGGCAGGGAGCGAAGATGGAGTGAGCCTACAAAAGAATAAGAAAGATGGCATAGGAGGAAAAGGAGAAGGAAGAGGAGGAAGAAGAAGAAGCTGTCGCAGAGAGAGTGAGAGTGGGGTATGGCGAGGGGAGAGAAGAAGGAGAGGGAGGTACGGCCTTCGCGGGCGGCGCTGGAATGCTGGTCGGTCGCTACCACCGCCATCGCCGTCGCCCACGCGCACCGGCTGACGACGTCGACGCTGCGACGCCAGGTGATGGAGACGGCACCATAAGCGCTTTTACACACTGAGACAAATACGTCGACTCATTGTGCTCCCTACAATAATCACAAGTTAATTCACTCTTCATATGAGGATCACATTCTTACGGGATATTATGAAATTAATACTCAGTGTCGCTGGATTAGTTACTCATTATAACACCAGCAGAAAAATTATGAGTTTAGGTTTTAACACTGTTGATTTGAAGTAGAAACATAAATAAATTTATTGTCAAAAAATCAGTTACGAACTGCGTATGACCATGCGGAAGACAATAAACTAGTCAGTAGTGGCCACTCATACAAAAATGTATAATTTTGGGCATTCGGCAATCAAATTTCAGGATAATTTTAGTCCGAAGTGGTGATTTTTACTATGACCTCTACTAAAAAATCTGGAGACCACCTTCAAATCAAAGGTGATTACTACTAGTATCAATTGATATTTTAATGATTCTTTCTGAAAGTATTTGAATGGCTTGAAAACTACATATGCCTTCTAAAAAGACAAAAAATATTGCATAATCTGCCTATTTTCATGTTATAATACTAAATACATACAAAATATAAATACTTGAATGAATAATCTTTATAAATGGTGAACACTACTGATCTGCTAAACCTATGTTTAGTTACGATGAACAATGTGTAAAAATAACACACTAAAATAAATTCTCAACTGGAATTTTCAGAATTCAATTCGCCCGTAAAATCTTGTATAAGCCAAGGCCGAAACATGAGGATACTAATACTTTAGTAGGTATTGCTTGACTTTTTCCACCCATACACATGTCGTCCCCTATAGATAAGATTTTATTCGGAACTACATTTTTTCTATTCCGGTGACGAGCGGCGAACAATATTCTGGAAAATAGATTGCGAATTGGCCGATTTGCGACATAACATAACGCGCAATATCTCACTCTCTCAAGGTGTCATGAAATGGGGCGCATGAAAGGTGGTAGTAGCGTCATAGAAGGACAGCTGCAACGTGGTTGTCTGTAGGGGTGCTCGTCGTTGCTACCCCGCTGCTCGTTTTGTTGCAGAGCCACTCCATTCCACTCGACGCCCCCGCCCCTGCCCTCCCGCACTCACTTCCGTGGGTCACCCCCGCCACCGCCTCCTTGGCAGTCTTTGTTCGCATTTGCACGCGCAGCGGCAAGGCGCATTGCCCGCGAAACATGGGTTTTCACGCAAGTCTTTAGTATAACATTGTCAATGCTTTGTGGGTACTTCATTAATATAATAAGTTTTTATTTTCTGATTGCCACAGTGTTATAATTTTGTTAGGAAAAGGGCCTTTGATTATTTTTACAAAATCTTCATGATTGTTTTCTAGTATATACAAATTAATTTATCCAATTTATATCAGTTGAATATAAAGGAAACTGTGCAAGAAGAAATATACATCACAAAACGTAATTATCATTGAGTAAACTTGGTGGTTAGATATATTTCAGTATAATTTAACACTGGAAACTAACTCTTTAAATTTGATTATAATAATGTTAAAGCAAGTCATAACCGACGTGTGTAGTGGTATTGCTTATCAGCTAAAGTTTAATGAGTTCGTCAGCACTTCCTGAAATACAATGAAGTTTTTAACAACTTGCTTGAATTTGATAAAGTGCCTTATGTGGACAATGTATGTATGGAAGCTGTACATTATAGGTTGCAGTTCTTCCTAGAGAATCATCGACCGGATGTCGTGTTTCAAACAATCCGCCGTAGTCGCAACTCTCCTATTGTTTCTTCCTTCTTTCTGGCATCGCGTGGCCTTGTGAAGGCCGCGACCGTAGATCTCGGCAGAGGATTAAGTAGCGTCTCGCACGCACCATTATCGCTGTTCCTTCAGCCGACTTCTTTACGCTTCTTTTGTGAATCTCTTTTCAATATTTTCTTTACTTTCCGTGTATTCACTCGTGTTTTCTTTCAGTTCTCTTTCGATTTTTTGCACATACTACAAGAGTAATTCGACTTCTAAGTTAATTAATATTACTCAACATTTTGGATGTTCTTTATGAGTAATAATAAAGGATTATTTTTAATTAATCAATGTCCGTGAAATATAGTTCATAACATTCACTTTTATGAAGGAAAAAAAAAGCCAAACTTTGACGTCTCGGAGCGCTGTGAGAGATTTTGGCGGCACGCTCATCCCTCACCCCTTACACACATTCCTTAAGCGTCATCTGAAATAATCAGGCAATGCTTTAATCCGCAAAATATTTTGACACATCCCCGGAAAAGCAGAGACAATACGTCACCAACATTTTTTGTCTGATGGACAGAGAAACAAAAGTTTCTCACGTAGATTTCATGCGTGAATTCCGTATTGTTGCTTAGTATTACGCCACAATGTGTTGCCTGTAGATCTAATCAACGCAGCAGTGGTTTCATGCTGTGTGTGAACGTGGTCGTCTGCGAGCCAGCATGTTTCCACGGAACGAACGAGTGCGTTGCGGCGCGTGAGGAGTCACTGGCGACCGGCACGAATGCGGGCAGCACGCAGTGATCGCATGCCGCTCACAGCAGGCAACGAAGCCTCGATAGGTCGTAGCAGGTGACGCGTCGGTGACAACGGCGTGCGGTGATAATGACAGTCGTAATGGTGGCGGGGGTGCGGGCTGATAAGATTGCCAGAGACGACTAAATGAAGCATAACCGACGGGCGGCGACTACGATTCGGTGAGGAGGTAGCATTTGGTTGAAGCTAGTAATAGTGAAGAAAGCGAAGTGGTGAAGCGTCGATGGTAATCTAAAGAGGTAAGGGATGAAGATGGTGGTCGTAAGAACACGAAGAAGAATAAATTGTGTTGTATGATAGTGGGCTGGGGTTACTGAAGCAGAGATGGATGAGTGATCGTTAATATCGATGGAGGATCGAGAACAGAGCACGAAAATGTCACGGCGGACAGCATCGGTGTTCCAGTGAGGAACCATTTGAAGGTGCACAGTAATTGCAGTGACGAAAAAGTTAAGGAGACGGCGAAGAACGGGGAAAGAATGCAACTGAGAACGGTGGAAGAGGTGAAGAACGCGAGGAGAAGGCGTTTTACTTCCTGGTTCGTCAGAGACGCGCACGATGAAAGCGCAGATGGGGCGTCGGCATGCGATAGCTTGTGCGGTGGGATGGTGCGGGTGGGATGAGTGGAGTAAGAGTCAAAGGGGTCGAAGAGCGCGATCGGAAGAGAAGACGTGGAGAGGTGGCTGCGTCCAGAGGAGGGACCTGAGCACGATAGAAGGCAAGTATGAAAGCGATCAACAGCCATGAAAGACGTCAGTTGCACTACACCTTTTTTCGTAAAAACACACATCAAGAAGGAAGGAAGGAAGGAAGGAAGAAAGAAAGAGAAAAGAAAATGGTTGTTCATTATGTTACTCGACAATGTCACTAGAAAATGGACATTCAAAGAAAAAGAAGAAAACTAATATAAATAGTTATAATGCAAATGAAAATATTGCGTTGCGCAATGTGAAGTTTTAAAAATATTTCAAAAAATTTTAACATTTTTTTACAGCATATAATATAATTGAAACTGCTCTTGAATATTTTGGAACCTGGAGTTCAACACTAAGGGATCAAAAACAAACATTAATATGGTGCAGACGATCTCTAGATTACTCACTGATGAACCATATTAAGGCTTTATTGGAATCGTCTCCAAAATAATTGTACTGGAGAAATAATTTCAGTCCTGTCCTGGAATTATGATTTCTTTGTTTTCAAAATTACAGTAAAAGGTACAAAATTTCGGAAAGTATTGGTTCTAGTGGAGAACTGAGTATTTAGGTCACACGATTTTGAAATGAACACCAAGAAAAACGTCATCCACACCACAACTACTCGTCGGTGTAATCTATCGGATAAGGTTCCAACTCGTTGTATTCGATATGTAAGGGTATACCCTCCATTCGTGATATCATAGTATTGTTATGACCAATTAATCTCCATTCTACATAAATTCTGTCATTATAGGGTTCAGTCACTACCGGGACACTTTTCACTCAGGTACGTGCCTCGCTTGCCTGTAGGAATGTAGTAATGTTGGTATGTACCTGTAGGAATTCTACATCACCTATAGTTTACTTTTTCGTTCTTACTTTAAAAACTGTCGAAACTCAGAAAAACGTGACAATACGCATATGCAATCTTTTAAAACTTTTTTAAAACATTTCCTTGAAAATACGTCAGATTAGAGGATATTAGTAAAATGATTACAAGTAAAAAATTATAATGATAATAAATAAAAAGCGTGTTTCTGCGAACATACAAATTATTACAAATAACTTACCTGGGTATTTAAAGACGTTATTACTAAATAGGCTTAAGTGATTATTATATATTACCGCTCTGCACCTTACATTTCTGGTTTGAAAAACAAATGATGACTCAAAACGTTGGGCTATGAACACCCATCTTGCACTAATATTTATTTTGTCTTTGATAAAATAAATCAAGAAATAAATAAAAATGGATTACAAATAATATTAATTAAAATGAAGTTCTTATAATATATTGCTAATTATACTCTTAAGTACTAATTGCTAATATTGGCCGTTCATAACTTCATTTTTCATACCATTAATATATTAATGTTTAAGCTTCGTATGAAAGTAACAGATATACAAAATATAATAACTCTAGAGAGAAGAAGTATGTTATTTTACGTCCGTCGAAAACCGTTGTATTGTCTGGAACTAAGAGTTCGCGAACAACAAACGAGATTCCGTTAACTATGTCAAAGTAGGAGTATTATCACGCTGTATGTTGTTTTCACGCTGTGAATGAGAAGAAATAGTAAGCTGACGAGGAGGAGGAAGTGTGAGAAGAAAACGTGAGAAAAAAAAGGCGGTGGGAAAATGCGAGCAAGTTGATATTACATGCTCTTTGTTCACCAATGATATAATAATACAAAGCAGAACAAGTTATCTCTACCTTCTCTTTATTGGTCAAAGCAAGTCAAAGAAAATGAATGGTAATCGGAAGAAAGCATGACTACTAACAAAACCTTTATTTTATCAAAGAGTATCGGAATAAAATTTACTTAATTGGAAGACTCTCATTCGTGCCAGAAAATGGTGAGGAGTTAATAGTGTTGTAAATCGATAGGCAAAAGTTGTTGTTTCTCAATCATACAGTTTATTAACATTTGCATAAAGCTTTTCCGGACGTTTGGCGACCATCTCCAATGATGTGATTGGGTTTGTGGTGGCAAGAATTGCCACCACGACTTCTGTCTTTTGAACTCTCATACCTCAGAAATAGCGAAAGAGACTATTTTCATTAACGTTCACTCAATTTCAAAAATCACAAAGGTAAGGAAGAGGTAATTCACTGGAAAGGAAATGTATCCTAATTATATTTCAATTCATAGCAATTACAAGACAAAGATCTTGATTTTCTTAAAATACATTATTCCACTACTATTTCTTCACATATCAGAAACAGGGCAAATTCCCACGGATCGAGTTCGTCACTGAACCGCAACTTTGAAAAAGTGAACGAATAGAAAATCTTTTGTATTATCGGTGTTGACTTCTACAAAAACAAACTCTTAAATATTTCACGAAACGGCAAAGCAATTCATTTAAAATGGAGAAAGCTGGTGTTTTACTTTCCCCGAACAGAAGTGACTCATTATCTGTCGCTCAAGGGCAAAGTAATTTTTGGCTACCAGAGGCTCAGTCAATCAATCCAGTTTCCCCGTTATTGCCCCACCTACCTCTACATTCATCATCGTAAACTCAATCACTTCCTTCAAAAATGAAACGACAAAGTTCAGTCTTCTTCATCGTTATCATATTATAGGAATAGAAGCCTTTGCTGACACCGACAATTTGTCTTCACCTCGAAAAGTGAAAGTGTTTATTGGGGAAATACAAATTTGTGGATTAAAATGTGGAAGATTTGACAACTGACGAAACGAAGAGATGATAACAAAAGTGCAACAGAAAAGTCATCGTTAATATGGATCCTTTTACTAAATATTTAAACTCTCAATTCTTTTACCATAACTCTAAAATCTGAAGTTCTCTGTTCACAAGGATTAAGATGATGCACTACTGCATTCAAAAATGTGATTAAGTGTATTGCATTAAAAAACTATACGACAGGAAGGTGAAAATTGTTTTGAACAGAAGTAAACTCCAATATTTTGGATCTTAATTACAGATTAATTGGATAGAAATTAAAAACACGTGCGACGTGGATACATTTCAGATTTCTCAGAAATAGGTTATAAAAAAGCAGATACGTCTTTTAGGTGACAAATTAATATTAAAAATAAAGATAATGTTCTGAGTAAAGAAGTAAAAAACCTAAGATTTTTTCTTAATATTTTGGTATTTATATCTCAATATTTCCATAAATAATGTTACACGAAATATGATTCCTTTTTCTTACTGTGTTTGCATAAAACATTTATCAAGAACATTAAGGTTGCCTTCAATTACCAAGTAATTAGATACTGTAATATAATTGTGCTTTTGGAAGTTTCATATACAACACGAAACTCCAGGAAAAGTACCTTACTGAGCAAATGACAACCAAAACATACTTTGTGTCATAAAAACAACCTAAGGAATATAGGTCCAATAGAAACAGTACTAGATGCAATACAAGTCTAGATTAGCAATTGAAAAAGGGAATTGAGTCGAGTAAGTGTTTCAGAGCCCATGCTTCCTCGGGGCAGGAAAATGACACGACATAGCGGTCGGAACAAGCGAAGCGCGGGCGCGGTCACGGAAGAAAGTGGTTTGCGACGCAGGAGGCCAAGCAGCGAGAGGGAAGGTGGAGGTGAGGTGGAGAAAGCGCTGCGGAAGCGTTCACGGAAGTCGCTTCGCCTCATCGGAGCTGGTTACAGTGCCTCCAATGTACTCCTCAGAATGACTGGTCTGATGTCATCATCACTTGTAACACCGTTTGCGTCGTTGCAACAAATTCACAGTAAGCGTTTCAAACTTCATTACTGCTGACGAAAACTTCGTCACGGCTTTCATCAACCACTATCATCACAACTTTTATCTATCGCTATCGTCATCATTTTTATCAAATTTGCCGTCATTTAGCAACAAAATTTTCTATAGTCGTCATCACTCATTCCTTCGCTTATCCTAAGGCAAGTACTGTTTCCTACACCACTTTTGTTAGTATCACCAGTGCCAATGACATTTGAAATAAACAATTACCGTGTGTTTATAATCAGGATCACGGGGACGTTGTAGTACATTTGCGAAGGATAAGGAAAATGGCAGATATGAAATGTGTATGTAAAAATGATGATGAAACATCAGGATATGTCCTCTGGGATTGTGAGATATATGGACAGGAAAGAGTGGTATATGAAGCACAATGGCCAACACGATACTTTCAATACGAAAGAATTGTGAACATTGTTGGACAATAAGAAGTAAATATGTATTGTTTGAGGAATACGTGGAACAAAATAGGACAAACTAAGTATGCAATGCAGAGTTGATTAATAAGCACATGGAGACGAGACATGCTGGAAATGAGATTTATTGAAAATGAGACAAAACACATTGTAGAAAATAACTTGCAACAAAAGGGCAATGACACCAATTACAAATTAGTTTAATGACTACATAGTAGACGCTGTGCTCGCCTCCAGTGGCGGGGATGGGCAACGCGCGAGGTGCAGCGAAGTAGCGCTGTGCGTAAATAATAATACGTTAAGGGACGAATGTAACAAGAGGACCTCCTATGGCGTGAAGCTAAACAGACGAGGTGACCATTGAGGTCTAAATAAATCAAAAATGAAAAATATTTATAGTTAGGAAGAGTACCACTTGGTGCAGGCGTGTTCCATATCTACAACACCACATTGCCCACATCTGTAAAATTTTTAATCCACTTTTCCTTGTTTGTAATTTCTTTACTTCCCTCTTAATCAACCGTACAACCGTAACTAGCATATCCAACGTCTGCATTAAAGTACCAGCGTTATCTCCACCAGTAAATCATTGCCGTCACCTAAGGTAAAACTCTCGCAGCACCATGTTACCATAACTGTCCATTTTCAATCAACACAATCGATTCTTTAAAATCCCATTCATACTCGCTATAACTAAATTTATTTAATCATTCACGTTTTATGACTATACGTCATCATAAAATATCTCCCAAACTACATCTTCAGTTATTAAATCTAATCACAATTAATTTCTGGGCTGAAATAATTTGGATATTTCTTCAAAAACGTTCGATTTCCTTATGGGTGGCAATCACTTTTACAACAGCTGAGTCCTGACTGATGAAGATGATACTGCAATTGACAGAAATGAATTTAATTGGTTCAAAATTGCTCTAAAGATGCACTGTACTAAAGATGCAAGGTAGTAACAATGATTGTAATGATAATAAAAATTACGCCAATCACGTATGAACTTTTTTTATAGTCTTATCAACTATGAAGTCGGGTTTGCAAGTGTCAATGTCAAATAAAATTGCAATTGGAAACTACTAAAACCATCATGCAATGATGATGTAATAAACAGTTCCTCCTTCGTTATCACTAAAATAACCCCATATGAAACCTAAACGGATCACAAAGAGGCTGGTATTATCTCCGTACACATAACACGTATTTCCTCATCATTCCAGTACTTCTTTTCCTGCGCTATGTGCAGCACGAAACCACATTTCTCACAAATCAAAGATACTCGGGAGCTCGCAATTAATGGACACTGATTGGTGGAAGGTGGTGAGAGGGTAAGGCATCTTGATCCGAGTAGTAGCAAATCAAAGCGATGACGTCAGAGGAGAAAGGAGAGGGGAATGGGAGAGGACGAGAGCGGGAAACAACGCACCACGTGTTTTCTCAACGAAGCAGCGGAGCGCGAAGCGGAAAATGGTTCGATGAGGAAGGTGATACGCCCACGGCAGACACGGGCAGATGCCCTCGGTAGATTGACAAGCGGCCTTTGATGGAGTACACCTCTTATACGATACTCCGTGCAGAAACAACCGTTTTATTTAGGTGAACATCTTTCGGAATTTCATAACCGTTATACAGTTTCCCTGTCTTTCATCGAAAGATGTTCTGCAGAGAAAGATATAGTATTGACAAAATTATTAATTGTAAAGACGTTTCACAACGTATTTGAAAAGCGAATCTTGTCATGATAATGCTTATAAGGAAAACGCTTCAACCTCGAAAGGAATTCAAAGTGGGAAAACAGAATATAAAATTATCATTTTTAAATTCATACGGTTATTTTGGAATTCTTTTCAAATATAATATTTGTGTCAAATCTCTACTTTCATCTTAATCATTAATTGCAAAAAAAAAAGATTTTATTGAAGATATTTCTTTTCTTGACATAAGTTAAGTTTCCGTCAGTCATAGTTCATTCCGTGGGAAATGACTAAAAATTAATTAACGACTATTCGTTCATTGTTAATTAAGTATGATATAATTGCATGTACTAAAAGAAAATTTTTCTTTTGTGCATGATGAGATTCTTACCGTGAAAAGCGACATGAATGAGTTTGAATGTTTGAGAATGCAACTTATTCTTTCATTTCATTAATCCAATGAGTCAGCTCCCAAAACCCAACACATAAAATCATCATTCGCTAACCACGTACAGGGAAGAGGTGTAATGAATAATTCACAAATATTCATATTATGTGTAAATTCGACCAAATATCTCATGATAAGAATAGCTCAAAATCATAAAATGTTGAATTTTTTTTTAAAAACAATGATTTATTGAACTCACACCTAAATGATGAAATATGAATTTCAGAGACTTTAACGTATGGGTAGTAGACGAACGCATTTAAGAAGATATCCGAGATAGATGATTATTATTATTATTATTATTATTATTATTATTATTGTCCTCTATTTTTACAACTGCAGGTGTTGGCAGTCGGTTATATAAAAGAATACTTCCAGGTCACAACCAGCTTCCTAAGGAGATGATTCATCGTGTGCGTGCTCTTACAACACTTTGCCCAGAATATTGGCGGTTCCACGTATTGCTACATCCTCGACGTCCCATTCATTTGCATTTCCAGAGAGTTTCTTTAAATTACTACCAAGACTGTATGGTAAAGTGCCCAATGCGCCAACAATGATAGCTACCACTTCTGCCTTCACACCCCACATTCGATTGGTTTCAATAATAGGCTTTCACATTTCAGTTGTTTTTCAGCCTCCTTTGCTGTAACATTCTCATCACAAGGAATAGCTACATCGATGAGCATGCAGATCTTATTTGACCTGACTCTGATAACAATGTCTGCAAATTGATATTGGCTGCAATTGTTCTGTCTGTGTGGATTGGTTGATCATACGTGACCGTGTGGTTTGGAGTGTGGTACCATTAACTGCATAGTCCTGACCAATTTTTATTATTGTTATTATTATTATGTTTTTTACGTATTTTCCAAGAAATTCAGTATAACACTGGGCTTGACTCGCCAAAGCGTGTTGTATGTTTTATAATTTTATGCTAGTTACTTTCTGGACTGGAAGAATTTTCTGACTATATGACATGGGTTCGGTATTACAAACTTCTCTATTATTTCAAGGTGGTACTTTTATGTCCAACTTGCCTAAATTATCACATGCACGGTTTTCTACTATTCGAGTGCTAGAAATGATAAAAGATATCGAGACGATTTTGTGAAGAGTTGTATGTCGCAGTTTACCGGCAACTTCACGATATTTTTTTATTTTTTCACCGTGTTTTCCGTAGATTTATGTTTAGTGAAACAGCAATGTAAATAAAAAGGGTCGAAAATCTTTTTTTGTCTACTATTGTGTTGTTAAGTGAATTGTTTTGTAGAGTTTTGTGTATGTGAAAGGGACTGTCGAAGTAGATTTAAGATTTTCGTTTTCCGCAACAGTAGTGGTGGTATGAAACCAAGTTACTTTGAATGCTCCATTTTAGAGTCAGCTGTTAATACAATAAGCCAGCAACCTAATTATAGCGTTGTAAATATTCACTTTGCGCCATTCGTGTGCATCCAGATGGGATCAATGTTCTCATAGTGGATGTTAAATAGTCAGCATTGACTATTTTGACATTGTGATAGATCGCTACTTATCTGCATATTTCTCATACAGTAGTCCCACACCCTCGTCCAGCACAAAACCACTGTTTTCGCAAAAAAATGTCACCTCGCCACCAGGCCATTTAATTGAGTTTAGGGTATCAACAGAAAGAGCATGCAAGATATGGTAAAATTGTACATGTATTGCTTTGGAACCCTAGAGCTCTTCCCCTTTAATATTTAAGCTTTTCCTGGTACTTTGAATTTGTTACTAGATATTATTATTATTACTGGGGCTTTAGTGCTCGCCAACACCTAGGTCATTAAAATCGTCTCCGAGATAGAGGTGTTTGAGCAATTACTAGGGTTAGTTTAAACTACATGCAGTATAAGGAACATAATGAACGGTACGTTATGGAATGTAACGTGGAATCTTCAGTCTCATGACCAAGTAGCATCGAGGCGAAGAGTGTGTTAGAAACATTTCAATTCGCTGTTGAGAGCAGATTCGCATAAGGATTATCATCATTAGTGACTAAAGTAAAGAAACAATACTGACTCTTTATTTGGATGCAAAAAAATACAACGATTTTCTGAGCGTAAGTGGTACTCACCCTGATATCCACGAGGAATGGCAAGCGCTGGACCGACAGGCGTGAGGCGTGAACTGCCCAAGCCCTTGCCAGCGCTTCCGCTATTGCCCGTCGCCGGAGTCATGATGACGGCTCCCCCGCCACCAGCACCACCTCCCGTTCTCAGGCTGCGTGCACGCGCCTTTGCCCCGCGGTAGCGTGCGAACAGTAGCAAGGGTCCACCCAGTGGGCCGCCACCCGCGCCGTTCGAACATCCCGACACCTGCGCGTAGAGGAGCATTCATTGGAAGCGATTTTACTCAATCGTTTCTCAATATGTTTCCTTATTGCCATACATCAAATGTTTGTCAAGTAGAAAAAAATGAAAAAAGAGGCTGTTGATGTCAGGTATATCAAACAGGGCGGCATAATTCTCTTGCTGAAATTTACTATGTGGTTGTGCAATAAGACTAAATAATTTTATTAAGGAACAAGCATAACCATAATATGAACACAAAAAATAATAATTATTCAATTCAGAATATTGTAGACTCTCCTTTACGTCGTGATAAATTTTTATTTCACACTTTCGACTCCAGAATCCTTCGTTTTTCTTTGAGCACCCACGAGCAATATCGCAAGGAAATTAAAGAGCTATTGGACTAACTAAGCAATTAATATTGTTCTAAGTTTTAATAATGGGTTACCGTAAGTTTTTATGTAGCTAACTCTAATGAATGATTCTATTACAACTTTCTTAATAAACCTCTGAATCTCTAGGTTAATATATTATATATATATATATATATATATATATATATATATATATATATATATATATATATATATATATATCAAATAAATTTATTGCACACCTTGCTTAGAGAATACAAAACTAAGTTTTAAGAGAAAGAAAACTTTATATTATTTCAAAATTACAACGAAGAGGTTTTACTAACATTATTTATCTCTGCGTTTGTCAAGTGACGTACCGTCCTGCCAGAAATACAAGCAAAACAATGAATATTAATGATAATGATTGACTTCTGCTCTTCTGCATATACATAACATAGAGAAACGACCTGATAGATATTAGATAGTTTACATGTCACACTTTAGAAAAAACAATCTGTGTACTGATCACATAAAAGAAAGTAAATAAAATAAAACTATTACGTTTCGTCTCTACTGCGAGACATGGTCAGGTGAGCTAGTTCCCCCCTAGCGAGTATGAACTTTCTAAATACAACAATTCTCTATATTATATATATTTTAAAAATGGATGTTCAGCAATGTAATCTAACATGCTTGTCGCATATTTCTACGAACATGAAGGTGAAATATTTTTTAAATAAATATCACCATATACCATGTAGTAGTTCATATTGTGGATGAAATGTCTCACCAACGAAAGGTTAGCTGCAAAGGAAGTAAGATGAGACTCTATAGAAAATATTAAAATATAGTGAACTTTAATTCAAAGTACTCCTAAATTTCTCTCTGAAACAAAATTTTATTCCCTCCCTCGAGATAAAAAGTCTTTTTCATTCTTGTCTGTTAAACACCAATCAAGTGCAATAAACATCAACCAGTGCATAAATCAAGCAATGGTTGTGTATCTTCATTCCTTCAAAAACGCACAATGAACCGTACAATGAACTTCTTAGATCCTATTCTAATATTTTGAAGGTTTACAATGAGTCACGACTTCAGAAAGCATGACAACGATTACATTCGCTTGTCAGAGCACAATAGAATAACCACAATCAGAAGTGCGAGACAAAAGGCAAGAGAAATGCCAAAGAACCGTTTGAGTCCTTCGCGACGCAGTACTAACCATCTGTTGCCGATGACATTGTGCTGATAACGCGACAAATCGTTTTGTACTGTTAATATAATGTGTTTTAACGGAAAAGACGCATACGCTGAAAGGTTATCTTTTTGTAGGTAGAGCTCTAACGCAAAATCTATATTCATTTCACGAACACAAATCTTATTTATAAAATCGTTCTTACTCCCTGAAAAAATATTTTACATTTTAATTAAATCAATGTTTATCAGAATCATTTGTTACAAGAACAACGAAAATTAAAAAAAAAATGGTGTAAATATTTCCGTCAAAGCGAAGTCTAGCATTACTCAGTCTTTAAGACAGAAACAACAAGTTTATCAAGTAATTTTATGACATAATAACAAGATCCAGAATTTCAACACATTTGATTCCAACGAGTCACCGTTTCATACGGCTTACAATGCGTTACATCATCTGATCTAACAGGATCTTGTGAATCTAAACGGCGAAATCACAGAAAGCAAAACAATAATTTCTAACGATAAAATATTATGAAATTACTTGGATTAACTTTCTCCATTCCACTTCATTAGTGAAACAGTGTGAGAGTGATTTACGTTATGGATACATTCCTTGAATTACATTGAACTCCACTGCGTCTACAACGAGTTAAGAACCACACACATACCAAATAAAGTAGTTTATAGATTTTTCACTTTATTAGATAACACTATTATTTTAATAAATATTGTTTAAATGATCTCGTACAAGGCTTCAATTCAAGTATTCATTTTCTGCGCAAGCGTTACTTAAGTTTGGATTTTAAGAAACAGAGCGGCTCCCGCCGCTCTTAAAATCCACCCTCAGGCATTTTTCTCTCAATGTTAAGATGCAACGAACCTCACGTGAGGTGTCTCGAATGATATGAGATGCTAATTAGGGTTTTTTTCTTAAGCCTACAGTTTAGAGCAAATTGTAGTGCCACCCGCTCAGACGTATGTTTACACGAAAACAAAAAATATATATTCGAAAGACATGAAATTGCATGGAAAGTCGCCCATTACATGTACGTTCATGGTTGTGAGTCACAAACATCAAAAGTTTCTGAAAATTATTTGCCCTGCTATTAAGTGAATTGTTTCGTAATTCAGTGTCCAGTCTAAAATTTGAGAACATCTTTGTTCCTTACAAAAAATTTCTCTGTACTTGCATGTCTTTTTAGTATAGTTATTAAAATAAGAGTTGCGCTTCAAAATTTAATCATTAAAAGAAAATTATTTTTTAACGAACCTCACGTGAGATGTCTCGAATATAAAGAACATTTTACTGACTCAAGTTTTGATACCGAATGAAAGGTGAGCGTATTGCGATAGTGCAAGATTTTATTCTCCAACTCAAGAGAAGTAATTTTATTCTCCAACTCAAGAGAAGTATTAGTTTAAGTACTAAAGAATTAAATACGTTGTACTTCGTAAACATAGTATTTAATAGTAATATACTAAGAAAAATAACGAGTGAAATAAGCGGCTATGTGAATCCGAATCAAAGAATTCAAATAACGCATTCAGGAAATAATTCAAATATAATACATAACAATTGAAAGGGTTCTGCTATACATTCCGAAGGTTTTCAGTCCCCTTTCCCATTACACGTGAAATACGTAAGTCTTAATTGTCAAAAATGTTACGAAAGAAATCAAAATTGAAAAACAAGTCTGCAAAAAAAGTGTTTGTAGTTTCCATACAGTGCTCCTTGAAGAAGTGAGAGACCTAAAATGAGACAGACCCTATATTTCTCTTATGTGATGCATTATACAATAGACTCCCGATTATAAGCGACTGTATTATCGATGGAGTAGATTATCGGCGATGGCATCTGATATATAAAAGACTTTTTCCTTCAACTTTTAAATTTCTTAGATCGTAAATATTTTTGTGTAAAAAGTTAGGGCCTCATTGGGTTGAATTAAAAAGGAATCACGCAGTACAACACAGTGCTGTGATGTATGATAGGTTCCAAGAATATTGCACAAGTTTCACAATGAGGAAATATTTACAATGACTCGTTAACTACTTCTAGTTAAGGATCATTAAATGGAGCTTTCTTTATTATTATTATTAGTAGTAGTATTAGTATTATTATTTATTATTTACTTTCTGCACCACGAGTGAATGAATGAATGTTTACCTGAACAACACGGGGCAGTGAGTATCTCTCGCAAAATTGTCTGGGAGGCAGCGGTCGCGAAGGAGGTTCCAGACTGCTGCTGCTCCCGCGGCTGCTGCTGCCTCCGCCGCTGCCAGTGGTTCCTCCGAGATGTTTTCTTTCAGTTGAGCCATTGCCGTTCCCTCCTCCTCCTCCGCCCACTGGACGCTCCCGCGAGCCGCGCATGTCCTCAGGGGCTGCTCAGGCGCCGCCTCCGCCGCAGCACCCGTCGCCGCCCGCGCCGCTGCATCCAAGCGTCGCCCTGAACATTGACGACGAGTCCATCAGACGTAAGGAAAGAGAGAGCGACTGCACATCGTGGTTAGGAATTAAAAGTGTGGGTGGGGGACTTTTTATGGAAAACCAAAGTTACCAGGGGGTCTGGGTGAAAACACCTATGTATAATTTAATACTGTAACTGTTCCTTGTATCACAGGCAACACGCGCAGCAGTGTGAGTTGCTGTAGCGATGTATGTTTTAGTTAGCCGCGATGCTTACCAGGTTGTAGGTATCCATACTAAAAGAAGTTAATTCTATGGGATATCTGTCTAGATCGAGAAGAGTACTTGATGAATTTATCTAAAAATCTGGACTGTTCTCGAGAATTTTTGCAAGTGCCATGCAAAGTGCGGTTAAAGTAGATCATAAGAGCGAAAAAACAATAACACTAGTTTACTTTCCAGTAGATGTGAAACTTCACTCGAATAACTGGTGATAATTTAGCTTAATGATGTGTCCGTTAGAAATCAGTAGTGATGATTGAGTCGGAAGTCAAACTATTAATAGAACGTTTAATCTTCGTGATATAACGAACAGGATTAAATAAAAGCTATGGCAAACATTGTTCTCATTCAAAAACCTAAGAGTGAATTGAAAAATGATTTTAGTAGTCTAAGCTATACGCTTTGTGTATTGAGCGTTCTGTGAAAAGTGTATTTTCCTGAGCGTTTTGTGAAAAGTGTATTTTCCTTAGTCCTCGATTTAATTATTATTAGTAATTGTGTACATTTCCGAACATAATTACGGGAACTAAACATTTTCTAAGTTTTTTTTCGTAAAATATTTTAATTGTGTAAATTTTTAAAATTCCGGAAAGCATTTAACTAAGTACAGAAATAAAGAAATCTATTGTTTTAGGTGATAGCCTCGGGTAGCGCCGGGAAATTGAAGTTAAAATTAGTTTGGTTTAAGGACGTTTCGACAACAAAGGCCATTGACACACATAGGCCATTGAAACACGTAAGTTATCAGATAATATATTTAAAAGAAAGACGAGAAAAAACATCAATATCATTCATAAACACACGAGCCATATTCACAAAAATATAGATAATTACAGGTTTATTATCTATATAGAAAATTAAAAATGTGAATATATCCAATAGGTCATAGGAACCAGTATTTACAGATACCAGATATAAATAAAGTTCAGGTAGTTTACCACTGGTCTCATTCCTGTAGGAAACTAAAAGAAATAACGAATATTCTTGTTTTCCAAGCACATCATCCAAACTATTACGTAGATTGTGCCTCCGTCGGCTGATACCATATTTAGGACACTCCATAAGAATGTATTCCACAATAAGTATTTTGTTGCAAGTCTTACAGATGAGGTGCGGTTCACCGCGTAAGAGATGGCCACGGGTAGGATACCAGTGGCCAAGACGAAGAAGTGTAAGGATTACTTCTTCACAGTCGAAAGTCGGTAGTTGGTTAAATGAGGGACCATGGTGGGTAAAGGTAATGTGGGTATTTCACCGAGCAGGTGAGATAATGTTTTCCTCCAGTAGATCTTTAAAGCAGATCACGATGGGTAAGGTAATGGCGGATTGCACTGTAAGAGGAACAAAATTTGGGAGAAGGCATATGTTGGCGAGTGAGGTTATCTGGAACCCCCATCAGTTTTATTCCATAAGATCCAAGTAAGATATCGCGTCTTCTGCTGAGGGATGGTTCGCCAGCGTGTACCGGTAAGCAATCTATTCGACTGATGCGGAAGGCACCGGTTGCAATACGAACTCCTGCATGATGGATGCTGTAAGGGGTCTGAGTGTAGATGGTGAAACTGAATCATATAAGATACAGCCATAATCGAATACTGAGCGTACAAGACTTCTATACAGATAGAAAAAGGCTAGTGCGGTCTGCACAATATAATGATGCGCATAGGCAGCGAAGGAGGTTCAGGGATGTACTACAACGGGATTGCAGTTTACGGATATGATACGGCAGGACAGTGTGCGGTTGAACGCGAGTCTCCGAAACTTTGCGTTTACAAAAGGAAGACGTTGGTCACCAAGAAAGAGATCCGGATCATCGTGAACATGGTACATCCTACAGAAATGCATAAAGAATGACTTCGACACAGAAAAAATAAAGCCGGTGGACATGCTCCACTCGTGTAAACGATAGAGAACCAATTGAAGTTGCCTGTCGAAAACAGAGATGTTGCAGGACGAACAATAGATGGCCAAGTCGTCAACGAAGATAGACGAACCAAGTCGTCAACGAAGATAGACGCACGTACCGGTTCTCGAACCACTGACGCAATACTATATGTGGTAATGGCAAATAGAGTGACGCTCAGGATTGAGCCCTGTGGGACACCGTTCTCCAAGGGATGACTGGATAATAACTGATCAAAGCAAACGCGGAAAGACCGTTCAGATAGGAAGGTCTTTAGGAACGGAGTGAGACGACCTCGAAACCCCATGAGTGCAATGTTCGTAGAATTCCGTACCTCCAGGTGAGTCATAGGCCTTTCCAAGTCAAGGAAGGTGGCTACAATGTGTTCTCTCAATACAAAAGCTGATGAGATGCTGGATGATAACTCAACAAGGCGATTCATCGTTGATTACAGTTTCCTGAAACCATATTGAATATTGGTCAAAATGTGTCATGATTCCAGAGATAAAACTAGGCGACGATTAATCATTCTCTTTAACAATTTGCAAATGCTTGTCAGAGAAATCGGACACAAAAGGGCGACGAATGGATTGATATTTTCCCTTTTTTGGAAATGGAATGATTATGGCTTCACGCCATTGTGCAGGTACCGTATGCTCATTGCAAGTTAGTTTGTAGTTAGAGGCTCTTTCATAGTGAAATGAGAGCTCTTCAGCGTTGGCTTCTCGTGAAGTATGAAGATGCCTATTCAGACCGGGGATGGAAAAGGAGAACCACGAACCTTGTATCTTGCAAATTTTCTACCGTAAGATGGATGGTGGTGTATGACGTCTAAAGACGACATGTACATTTTCCAGGTGGACGACTTACTTTCTTGAAGAATCCTTTTTGCTAAGAATCTACACCTTTTAAACTCCATGAGATTCTCTACCGTGAGATAATTATTAAACCGCGCTAGAGCTTTCTTTCTGACCGCATTTACGTAGTCCAAATTCCACCATGGAACTGGACAACTCCTTGGATTAATGATGATTTAGGGATAGTGACATGGGGCAGCTTCGAGAACCATGTTAGTGAAGTGAGATTCCAAATCATCCACATCAGCGAAAGGCTTACCTGATAAATTTATGTATAAATAATAGTAACAGTGGAACAAAACAACGTTCATACGCATAAGAATCGGGTAATGGTCACTTCCATACAGGTCTCCGAGAACTGTCCAGTCTATGATTGAGGAAAGATAAGAACTCGAGGCGGCTAAATCAAGGACCGAGATAGATTCGGTTGCACAGAAATGAGTGAAGTGGCCTGTGTTAAGAAGTGCAATAGCTGTGCTATCTAGAAGTTTTTCTATTATATCTCCCCTTGGGCAAGTATGAGAGAAACCCAGATCTGGTTATGAACATTTAAGCTCCCCACTATGAGAATTGGGAGCGGAAATTTGCTCATCACAGCAGCCAGATCCTCCTTCGAGAAAGACTGCCCAGGGGGATATAAATTTGCTGACCGTAAATATGACGGATGGAAGGTTCTCCCTCAAAAATACGGTTTGAAAGACGCTGGTTATAGATACATCTTGGGCATGGACTGCAGAGTTAATGGGCACAGCGATGCCACCGTGTGCACGGAGTTAGTTACTTAAGTTCACCTTATAGCAGGTGTAGCTACGAGGGGAGAAAGTGTGTTTGGGTAGTAGATGGGTGTCCTGGATACAAACTATTTGAGGAGCATGACGGGACTAAAAGTTTTAGGTCTTCTGAACAGACAAGAGCACCATCCAGATTATATGAAAGAGCCATATTCTGATGTTTTTCTATTATTCTGGTGTTTGGACTTTATCTAATTTGTTACCTCCCGGGAGAAACGCCATGGTCACTGCTGGAAAGAGGATCCCTTTGAGACACAGACATTTCAGTTTTTTCTCTACTTGGAGAGCGAGAGAAATACGTGGGCGACTACAGGAAGTGGGCTCAACGATATTGCTATCTGTCTCGAAAGGTCCAGCTTTACGCAACTGTGATGAGCGAGTTTTCTGTCGAGGACGACTCCGAGATTGACTTCGGAAAGTGTTCCCCGGCAGACTTCGATACCTGAGTAGACGGGAATATGGAGGGGGTGGTAGACGTTGAATTTATATTTGGTTGGCGTAATTATGTTGCATCCAACAATTTCTTTTTTGCAGATACTGTCTCGTCGATTGCTTTCGCATGACAGCATGCACTAACTGACTTAAAAGTCCTGCCTTCTTCGATACATTTCACTAAAATAAAGCAAAACTTTGTCGGTTGATCTCTATCCTTGCAGTAGAAACTGTTGGGGTCAACAGTTTCACTGACTAAGAAGTTCCATACAGGGGTTAGTTGTCACACAAAAGTTCTTACATTTCATTTCCGTGTTCCCCACCTACCACGGAGCCTGACAAGGGGACAACCCACTGTAGTGCAAGGGTTGACAAGAGAATATAGCGGCGGAGCGCAGAGTAGTTCACCAACGCCTCAAACCAGAAGGGAGGAAAGCATTGTGCGACCATCACCCCTACATAGTCATAGACCTAGAGCCGATTCATCGAGAGTAGGTTAACCCCCGATTGCCCGTCTAGAAGAGGTCGAGGCCAGAGGTACTTACAAGCATACGATTCCCCGTAGGGTCGCATGGACCCCTCGACTCACCTGGAAACCCATACCCACCTACACGGGGGCAATGCCCGGCAAACACATTGGTGAACGTTCAGCACACAGAGAAAGCCAGTAGAGAAGATGAAAAGCGCTCAAGGTGAAATGCTAAGTAAATAAGAGAAGAGAAAGATAAAAGATAAGAAATACTTGAGAGTATTTTTTGTATCCCCACGTCAGGACGTGAATTGATGGGTATGAACTCTTATCTAGTAAGGAAAACTTACATTGACATTCTTTTTTAATAACGCAGATGAAAATGCCCATATATTTGTTTTCTTTTTGAGGTTCAAAGTAATCCAAAATGAAAAGTAATACTCATCGATTTAAGATGTGTGCAAAAATTTCATCGCCAATGACTATATTACGATTGAATAATTACGGCCATAATTTTCAAGTTTTAAAAATACATAAAATCGAATTTAATACAAAGTAATATAAGTGTGCATAAATAACATACTTCCACATTGTCCCAATAAAATAATAACAATCTCAAGTACTGTAACTGAAGAAGAAATATAATATGTGAGAATATTTCAAACACCGATATTTTTTTAAATTTCAGAGAGCTACACCACACTGATTAAAAAAGGTATTTTTTCTTGAAGTTATGGTAATACTTGAATGATTTGTTTAATGTACGCTATGTACTTATTGAAAGTACCTATTGCAAGATTTTTTCAGGTTACGCGCCTATAAAATATACCTTTAAAAGTGACATAGCTACTGATAGATTCTACACATTAAAAAAAAAGAATAATATCACATTGTTAGCATCCCCTAAACTTTATATTATATGAATTTCATCGAAATGTATCGAGGCGTTTCCGAGTTATATTCCAGAAAAATAATAATGTTGGTGTCTTGGGATAAATTACATATATATCGGAGTTTTGTCTAAAAAATGTAAAAAAGTTTTGCTACTATCGGATTTTTTATTATAGACCCCTGATTTCTAATAGCTGTGAAGAGTACAACAAAAATCGCAGGAAAAAAAGGTAACACCATTGGATTTTTAAATTTGTTCTGCATACACACAATTGTAAAACTTGGTTTTAGGAATGAATATTATTTTTTTTAACTTGAAATGTTTGTAAAAATGTGATATTTTTACGATTTTTGTTGATACGTTGACTTAATTATTTTTTATAAAATAAACTAAAATTGACAAAAATAATTATTGTTGGTGAATAATCACTGTTGTGTTTGACAACATTTATTAATTTCAAGCTTCTATTTGCAAATTATAATGATTTTTTTTTCAAAAACATAGCTAAAAATGGTCGGACTAAGGAATAAAATTTATTCTGCCATAACCAGAAGAATGCCGTGGTTATATTATAATTAAATTAAATCGTTTAAAACTATTTACTCAGTCACCATCAAGTGATAAATAAAACCATGTTGTCAATTAGTTTCACTTTTAGCTTAATTTCAATTAGCTGCTTTACAGTCACGCTCGTTGTTGCCGTGCTTATCACTCCATTGATTGGCAGTTGTGGAGTGTAGTCTGTTGAGTGATTACGGCAACAACGCGCCTGTCGCTGGCTGATTATTCAGAACATGATTTTATTCATCACTTGATTTTATTTATTTTATTCCTTAATAATGTATCGTGTCGTTTTAAGTAGTGTTTTTTTTTAATATAACACGTTATATTTTGCAAATTAAAGCTTGAAATGATTGAATACTGTCACAAATACAAAAGTGATCATCCGCTGAACTAGAATTATTTTTGGCACTCTTAGTTTATATTATAAAGAATAGTAAAGTCGACGTATCGGCAATAACCGTACAAATATACCTTTTTTTAAACATTTCAGGTTTAAAAAATAATATTAATTCATACAACAAAAGTTTTCGCTATTATTTATGCAGAACAAAATGACAAGTCGAATGGTGTTAAATATTTTTTTCTACTAATTTTGTTGTGCTATTTGAAATCAGACGTTAATCTGAAATAAAAAATCCAATAGTAGTGGCGAGACTATGATCAACCACTTTTGTATAGTTTACACTATTTTCAGATAAGTTCACCAAAGTCGATTGAACTGATTCCTAACAAATGCCACACGCGCAAAGGCTCATTAATAGTGTAGAATTGAAACAGAGACCTACTTTCCTCTAAAATTGAAACAAATGTTTAAAATCCAAATCAGAAGATTTTTACATAAGAAACTTCTTAAGATTTGATTCCCTTTCCTCGTACGTTAACCACAGAGCTGCTACAGAAGTAATTAAGAAAGAAAATTGCTCACATACCTTTAGCGGCAGTTTGCGACAGGCGGTACTAAGCCTGCCTGATGCTAAGCTACAAGCAACGCTGGCTCGTTACTAGGATTGTTTCTCTTGCAGACACGTGAACCGGTATCTCAGCGATTCTGGAACAACAGCAAAAGAAGAAAATTTTATCAAAATATCATAAAATCATACAATTTTTCGAATACGGTATTTTATTTATAAGAGATAGAAAGTTAAAACAAAAGAAAGATAAGGAGATAGAATTCCATTGCATGGGATAGCGAATTTTTTCTTCTTATGCATATTAATAATAATATAGACAAACAACCTGAGTTTTCTCTTATATATTGTACCAGCTAAATGTTTGAAATATGACATTTCTCCACATAAATGTTCCGTATCATGAATACTTAAATCCCCTGACGTGCGTTTCCACGTTGAAAATATAAGTAAAAATCAAACAACAAGGATTACATATGTTCCTCGTATCATTAGGGAGAATATCATAATGTCCCAGTTACTCTCCATGATACTAAATACTTCGCTCTAAGAGCATCACAGAAATTCAAAGCAGGTGGGTATTTAGTCAACACTTTTTGACTACCATGCTCTAAATACTCTTCAGGAAAAGTTGCGATACAAATTAGGAACGATTGGAAGAGACCGACATGCTCAAATTACTTGGCACGCTATGCATCCAATGAACGTTATTCAGTTGTTTTGAGTTACTTTTGCGTTTTGGGAAGTTTCGAGCATTCGAGAAGCATTTTCATGTAATTATAGATTACTGAACCACACTTAAACGTACGGTAAATAAATATTTATCTTAAAAAAGCAGTTACAAATAAATTAAATGCATTGGCTTAAAACAAAGTGGCCTATGAATATGTTATTTTATTCAGGTTTGTGAAGGATAAATGTGAGAGGAATGATGTGATTATGTTGAACACCTGCATGCGACGAAAAAGTATATTATGCACGTCCAGAGCTGCTCCCCTTTGATGATTTTCCACACGCTTTAACAGAAACTTTTTCAATGGGGTCCTTCCTATTTGTGCAAGAGGCACAGTAATACAACACGCTGACTCCTAGAAGAATGAATTACCATTCCAAGAATGTTTTTCTGTTCCTATTCAAATTATTTATGATCTCGTACAGAAGAAATAAGTGCACCTGTAACGTAAAACTTTCTCACAAAATCGTCAAATACCCATACCTGTTTTAAAAACACGAGAAAAAAATATTCTACCATGATTTGTCGTCATTTCTTCAACACAATTACCACATCAAAAAATATTGTACGCGGTGTATTATGTGTGGGGTGTAATTTTCCATTTGTTTGGAATTTATTCAACTAATTAATCAACAAGAAAAGATGAATCACCGAAGGACATTTGTTAAAAATGTTCGAAGACTACTATTTTCATCTCAAAAACTGGCATTTTGGTATTACCATATTATTAGCAGGAGTTCGTATAAAAGCGAGAAATATATTAATACAAAAATTATTGCTCAGAAAGTCTGAATCTGTCTACTTCGTTTATGTAACATTAATTTTCGATATGTATCGAAAACGTCGCCAGTTACAGAAATCATATTTTTTGTTATTAGCTAAAGAACATCATACGTAATTATTAAATCAAGACGGTAACATTTCATATTTGTTTGTATTAATATTGGTGTTTTAATATTATTACTTCTTTGTATTAATACAAAAGAATGTTGAGCTCACACTCGACAATATCATAGTAAGTACTTATAATGGAGAAGAATATTAAATTCTCAATGTATGTGTGGGCATATTTTATTGGTGCATTTTAATACTCAAATAAATATCAAAATGATACGCCACAGATATCAAAATGCCCGATTTTTTAGAGAAATAAAATAAATATTTAATATTATTCAGAACTATGTCATGTTAATTCAATGATTATCTTTCTCTGAACATTTTAATCTAGTGAATAATTATGTCTTATTAAGAATGGTATCAAGAAATACCAACCCTTTCATTTGGGTTTGCGAGAAAGTTATCAGGAGGAAATTTATCGGAAAATAATGAGTAATGTATTTCAGATTATTTTCATATGAAAAAATTACATTGCCAACGCATAAAAGACACATTAAAACAAGTCTAGTCTCCTTTTCTGAGTGTGATAGAATAATTTATTATCAACAGATATGTCATACCATAAAAGGAACGAAGTCGTATGCAAATCAGAGTAACATCTCCGCCCATTCGAATTTGCAAGTGTTTGCGCTCAAGCTGGCCACGTGAGAAAACTAGACCTGTTTTACCATTTTCCTCTTCATCTAATAATATTTTAATCGCTGCAGGTATTTCCGTGTTTTTTCTTTGAAAGACCAACTTTGAGAAAGAACAGGTTTGTAACTCTCACTTCAGGAAATTCAAAAGCGCATCATAACTAAATCACTCGAAAACGCACTACGTCAAAATATTTAACATATTCGAGGTAATTCAGTAATATCACGATAGTGAAATAATTAAAAATTACTATGGATCATAATGTGGATTAGCTGTTAATTTACATTTCACAAGACGACTGAAGAGACTTTCATTACATTCAAGTAGTGGCTGATATGTAGTAAAAATTACATACACCCGTGCGTCAGCGCTCAAATAGAAAGTGTCCTAGAAGATCCACGTAGATAAAATGCTAAATGCTACGCCAGAATTTAATTAATTCTATTCTACGTTGATCGATATGTAGAAAAGATTTTGATCATGACTGGATGATTCGTTATTATACGCAGAACAAAGAAAGAAAAAGTTTTTCGACGTTTAATATCGTAACTCCTGTATTCAAAATTTATAATAAAAGGACTTTTAAAATAATTGAAAATTAATTTTATCATTTTGTTAAGAAATGACTCATTAGTATATATTATACATAAAAACGTTTTATCGACTCCATCAAAATACCAATGTTTTACAAAGTTGTTAACTCTATTTTTTCGATTGTGGATTGTTGTAGAACATCAAACTTGGTCTTGTTAGATTACTCTAATTCTAAATGAATCACACGATTTTTGTTTTAGCGAAAATTTACAGGAGTTTTTGTTTTAGCGAAAATTGTAAATAAAAGGTTTTACAATCGTTCTTTTAGGATTGGAATTTCAAATCATCCTTATTTAGTAAGCCTCTACAATGCAAATGAAATTTGACAGAAAATTGTAAGTTCTTACCATAGAATTTTCAATCTGTGTTAATGAATGTTTCGCCACAAACAGGACAATGCAACAAACAGTTTGACCCCTTTTCCTCCAATTCAAAAGGAAAATATAAAACATTCCAGAAATTTGTTTTAGAAATATGAACGACAAAATTCTTGAATCAATCCAATTCCCTTAAAAACATAAAATCGAAAAACGCAAAATTCAGCTTTTAGATATTTGAATTAACAATATTTACTTACACAAGCCTACATGATATCTCATTAGTTCGTAAGAAGTAGTAAAAATAACTAAATATATTTGTGTTAATACCACAAATGTCTTTTTTACCCGACTACGGCGAAGCAAGGTAATGTACTTAAAAGTCTACCAGTATGTATGTAAATATAGATAGAAACGCACTGTGGCATATTTGGCAGATTAGATAAATGGGGTGAATAGTTTCGTATTTATTGCAAAAGTGCCAAAGGCTATAATACATTTGTATGTGTTCAATATGGCGACTGTACTAATAAAGTTCACGGGTGAAAATACACACTTATCACCACGTGTATCGAGGGTGGTAAGTAAGAATTATGGAAAACACAGATATTATTTTGAAAGTTGTTTGCGATACCGCTGAGTGTGACGCCGCTTAAACGAATACCGACATCCACATTTTCACTTAAGTCTAAGATCATCTTCCACAAGATAAAATTCAACCTTTTGGGAAGGGGTGGAAAGGGAATGTAATTGAAAATGACCGATATTAGTGTTGAGACCATAGTTTTCAGGACTTCTGAAACGCAAAATGACACTTCCGATTACACACAAGTTCACGATCATTCCCCATACAAGTCAGGGAACATGTAAAAAATATCGTAATATCGTAAAATACAACTGACTGAATCTGAAAACCAAGAATTAGTTTTCGATGTCGCTGAGATGAATAGTGGTATAACTAATATCGTTTAAGTCTACATTCAGATCCCATGAGAATAAGAGGGAGTAAGGGATGACAGGAAATAATGATTGCAGAGGAATGATCTGCGTTGAATCCATGGTTTTCAGATTTTCTAAGATGAATTATAGTCTATGGCACTTTTGCAATAAATACGAAACTATTCACCCCATTTATCTAATCGGCCAAATATGCCACAGTGCGTTTCTATCTATATTTACATACATACTGGTAGACTTTTAAATACATTACCCTTATCTTGCTTCGCCGTAGTCGGGTAAAAAAGACATTTGTGGTAATAACACGAAATAACACGTATTAACAGCAATAGTTCGTAAGAAGTAGTAAAAATACCACCAATGCCGTTATGTTGAAGTTAATATCACAAGGGGGCACGGAACCCTTAAAGATGGGGTGAGAAGGGAGAGACATGTAAAACTAATGGATAATGGATTGGAGTCGAATCTTTATTTTTCGGGGATTCTTAGATGATAATTATACTCCCGAAGTAAAGGTCAGACCACTTGGGATGCACGACACCGCTAGAAATGGGGTTGGGGAGGGCATGACCCGTAAAAAATATTTAAAACAACCGACATTAGTGTCCTATTTTAAATTAGTCCTATATTTAAAACAACCGATTTAAATAGCTATAAAAAGGTTCAACATTGTTTCATAAGGTTAAAACCTTTGTTTAAAAAAATAAAAAACGTGAAAACAAGCATAATAAAGTAGTCCCATGAATGTCAAAACCCTGAATTTGTAACAAGGGTCTAGTGTTTAACAAATAGGAATAATCGAAGACCACGTTTAAATTTCGTGAATGGTCTCTTTTTTTCATAGCATTTTTTAATTTTTATTGCAAATCTTGTAGGCATTTCTTTCTTTAGGCACGGGCATTATAAGTAATTGTACAACATCGAAGAGAAGAGAATGTTACGAAATTATTAAATGAAATATTCATAAGGTCATTTTCTGACTTCGTTTTAGGACATTGTTGTGGTGAAGTCATTGTTTAGTTTATTTTGTTGTGCACCACTTTCATGATGACCTATTATTTGGAAATCAGTTACTCAGACTACGGCAAAGTAAGGGAAGGGTAATGTTTTTTTTTGTGTGTGTGTGATTGATAAGTGATTTCAGACTGTTTTTACCGGACTACGTTAAGATCAGAGAATTATTTTTTCCTTACACACTGTGGGAACGTGAAACTCACGTTTATTCAAATCAGTAATTTTGTCTTTTAGGAATAGAAATTAATAAACAAATCAGTTTAAGTACTATTAAAAATCATTATACCTTATCACGAAGAACAAAAAAGTTGCACAGATGTCTGTGAAATGTCAGAATGAATCACCGGAGACGAAGAAAAAAGATTAGAAACAAATCAAGTGTACAAAACACAACACAAAGTGACACATCACAATTAGATCAAATGAAAGAATGTTCCCGAACTCTGTGTAACCGTGAGTCATTACCCTCTCGAACATGCAGACTACTCAATTAGAAATAATATTCCGCGGGGAAGAGAGAAATAATGCGTTGTCAAGAGAGATTAGGCTAGAAACGAAGAGAGAGAATGCATTGTAATGACGGGAGTATGAGTCCCTTCTATTCACAGAGTTAAGATAATAAAATATGAGAGATTATTCGACAAAAAAAATGTATGGAGAGGAGAGTTTGTTTTTGGTAATGAATTTTTGAACACAATTTTTCAAGTTCCTGATCAAACGTGTTAGATATTCAAGCAGTTGAAGTTTAAAATCAAGTAAAAAAGTTAAATTAAATAAAAGTTAAAATAAGAAAACCACTACAAGCAGTAGTAACAAAGACCTCATTCTAGTTTTGTTACTTTTAGTTTCTTGTAGTCGAGTTTTAATTTTAACTTTTATTTTATTTAAGTCGTATACTGTAGTCACACTACTCAGATATGCAAGCTGCATCATTCCCCTTTTTAATTTCTTCTTGATTCCTCTAAAATTAAAACGCTTGTTCCAGAGTATTTAAATTTTTTAGTGATTCATAGAAACAATGCACGTTAATGATCATAGAAACACTTCCCAAGAGAGAAATGTGTGGATGAAGTCCAGCAATGAACTCGCGCGTGATATCTTGACTTGTCAACATCTGACATAATAAAGGCGACATGAGTAAATACTCCTGTCAGATACGCAAACTACAGCTGCGCTACCTGACGGCATCCCAGCGACGGCTCGAAAGTGGAGACTGCTAAAGTGGAGACCTCGGATCAAATATCATCGGAAACGCGTCGCAGGGAGGAGTGATTCATCATATACGCGTGTGCGGACAAAAGACCACGACCTCATCTAAGCACAGTCTCAGAAAGCGCTCCATTGTTCGCACGTCTTTTGTAAATTAAATACATAACATTTCATCCAAATCGATGTTGTGTTCAGTTTAGTTTTATCCGATATGCGCTAAAGGACGAATGCACACCAACATTCTATCTAATGTGAACTTTTAACAGAACAAATCGTTTCAACCCTGTTAGTGGCCTTAACGTCACTTCAATTGCATTTTTGATACAACAGTAATTGCCTGACATTGAACGCAGGGTTATTCGAAAAAAAAGTGTACTGAAATGCTTTTCTTGGGTGCGGATGAAGACTTTTCCCATCGACTCTTATTTACTCGCGTTTAATGGTAGAGTATGGTAGAGGACATAGCACGAACCCTACAAGATGTGCATTCACAAATTATGTGAACTTTACCACATAGTACACTTGATTTCACAATCATTTACAAAATACCTTTGTGAGAGTGCAAGTGGAACTTCATCTTGTAATGGTGACATCTATGGTATACAATGTGGACGATACCGATTTTAGAAAGAGAATAGTGAAAAAGCAGAAATGTTTGGATAATGATTTATAAGATGTCAATACACATATATTTTCATTTGTGATTGTTGGGTGAATATTGCATTCGCGACTGTTGCTGCCCTGAGGTTGCGGCGACGGCAGCGGAAACAGCGATGATGGCTGGCTAAGGGCGCGGGGGAAGAGGAATGCAGGCGGACGGGCGCTGGGGCTCGAGGCGGAAGGCGAATCAACCGCACAACGGACCCTTCCATTCCCCTGTTTCTCATCCACAGCGCCACGTTCACCAACAAGAATGCATTCAACAATTATTCCACTTTGTGCTTTACACATGTGAAAAAATTAGACAAAGAATACCCTCTTTCAGAAAAAAATCCTACATCCGAGATGGGTTGATAGCGGATGGAGAGTGTCAATGATATTATCAATCAAAATGTGAATCAATAAATTTAAACTATCAGAAAAGTATTTTTGTCTTAAGGCAATTTGCTGGCAATTTCGATCGCAAATTGTTTGAAGGAAAGACTCCGGCACGGAAGCCATCCTATGGACTCTCATTTGCTCAAAATGTGGTAGGAAGTTATAGTCTCATTCTCGGTTACTATGATTGAAGAAGTGCATTTTTGTTCTCTTGTCAGCTCAAAAAAAGCAGAAAAGCACCCGAGAGCAGTTGGCACGATCTTGCTTCTACATTGTGGAAAGAAGTTTGTTCACTTAACGCACACTGACAGTGTTCAAGCATAAATGCTCATGGAGAATTCAAAGAGCTGTTGTTTTCGATATGACAACAATTTCTGTTCACTTCTGACAAGTATCTTAAAGCAATTATCCCTCAAAAGTTGTTATATTTTCCTTAGTGATCGCTGTGTCGCAGGGCATTCGCTGTGGAGATCCGCTGTGAGAAGATAAAAATTGGGGAATATATCCGGAATGTACCCAGAGCTCTTTTAAGAACCCAAATAGTGAGTATTATGAAACTTATTCCGTTCGGACGTTTCTTTGAGCATTGCAAATTTCTATTCAGTCGTACCCGAAATCATGAATGTAAAGGTATATTAAATAATTTAAGGATAATACAATAACAACATCTGAAAATTTCTATCTGCCATCTACATTCTCTTCGTAGAAGAATTTGTGTTTTCTTTGTGTTCGGAGGGTAGGATCGTTTGCTATGCCACTGAATATGTTTTTCTCATATGACACAACTTACATTTTATATATTTACTCTGTTTCATTTGTGACACTGATATTCTACAGTGCAATTAGTCTTCTCACTTTTCAAAATTAAAATGTTCTCACTTTGTCTTAAAAAGGTTTTGAATGTTTATACAAGTCTGTTAATATTATTAGTAATTGGCAACATTTTTTCAATGGAAGTTGTGCTTTTTGGAAAAGCTGGTATTTTGGAACATTGTGATCTATCGTGTCCTTGGTTGTCTTGCCTTGGAAGTAATTTATGAAACCTACAACAAGAATATGGTTGATTCGCAGAAAACGTGCACTCATGGCAACCAAAATTTTGAACTTCAGGAAAGTAAACCCACAAACCCAAGTAAAATTTGGTGTTTAATTTAATAATTTTTGTAATTTACAATATTAATAAGTGGCTTCAAATGTTCTGTTATATATTTTCATTTTAAAAATAAATAAATAAGCTGGACAGTTCCATTGTAATTATGAATTTTTAAATAAAGCAATATAATGATTTACCCGCCGTATTTGATCCGATCAGTAAATTTCAAGCATATCAATATAGCTACCTGGGTATTTATGATTTTTGGGTATATAACCGGGTATGATCTCTGGGAATTTTCCCAAAGCTTTATCTACCCGAATATTTTACATCACTATACGATATTCATTACTCGACATGGTGCGTAGACGTGAGTTATACCTTTGTGCCTGGCGCGTGAGAACGATCGGGCAAGAACGCTCGTGTGTGAAATGTTAAGCCTCAAAATTTACTTTTTACTTTTTTTGCTCATCGCGAAGTAGTTCATGCTGGAAACGTTTGGATCTTACTACCTATCTGTTTTCCCTGAGTTGCCTTCTTCATTCATCCATACTTCTCATTCCCTCAATTGATCCTGCGACTCATCTACTGATCTAACAATGAAAGAAGAACCCAAGAGAGTACTAGCAAAATACGTCAGTGGCGAAATTACGCTGCGCTATACTTGTAAAGAGGAAACAAACATAACAACGCTGAAAGTGATTCTCGATGGGACCACATTCACAACGGAGAATTATAAAAATGTGCATGTGACTACAAAATTATTTGCAACAATATTACAAAAATATTTAATGTCACTTTTTCGATAAATCCTTTAGTTTACATGATACTCCTTAATTAACTAATGGAATTATTGGCAGGTAGTGATGACTAGTTATGGAATAATGTTTCTCTTTAATTCCATGAATAATGGGTGCTACATTTTGTCCTCAATTACTTTCAAGTTCTCTATCACTATACAAGAGTCGTGAATTTTCTAAAAAACACATCCGGAATTCCACTTCTGAAGGTTCTTTTAAAAATAAGAGATATTTGAATTCTTTCGTCTTTATATTGTCCATGAATTACATTTAAAAAAATGTAGTCACAATGTCTTGTAGCTGGGCCATCTCAGGAAAAAGTGTATGTTAAGCTCCGTTTCACGCTTCCTCTCTAAAGGTACTAGTAAGCAGGAAACAGCACATGAAGATTTACGAGTCCTGTCAATACAGGATGGAGCGAAAATCTGCTTAATATCGGCATTTCCGGAAACATTTTCTAAAAGAGATCTTCAACGCAAGCAGAAAAACAAATTATACCTCTTATGGTATAAATAGGATGAAATTCGGGAATATATAAACACACACACTTGCATTTACGTTTAAAGAGGTTTTGTGAAAAACGAAAGAAAACTACTTACTGATTTATTGATGTATTAAATTTTATTTTCCTTGCACGCATATTTTAATTTTTTTACATCCCAACGCAAAATTTAATACATCAATAATTCAGTAAGTAGTTTTCTTTCGTTTTTCACAAAACCTCTTTAAACGTAAATGCAAGTTTTCTTTCATATGAATTGAAAGTTTTGTGTCATTGCCAGTCTCTACTAATTTCGTACGACCAGCGTCTTCGTAAAAAAAATTAAAAGCATATGTCAGTGATGCGTACAATGTTTTTAAACCTCAGATCTTCTCAAAGATTTTTTTTCTTTTTCCTCATCGCAGCCGGGGAGATTATTGAGGTAAGGTTACTTCTTAAATCAAACTACATATTCATACTTGCCAACGTTTCGATATATTTAATGTCTTGGGGACTTCTACTTTAAACTGTTGAATCATTCAAACCTTACTGCTCTACTAATTATACTGTATAAATGCATTCCTAACCCTTTTCACCACTATCTGGTTGAAACACTTCCATACTGTTCGAGTCCACAGCTCATGCACTGATACATAAGAGCTCATACAGAACTGAAGATGGTATTAATACACAATGAACGACGAAAAGTAATTCACAAATATTATTGAAAAATATTGAATAGTGTTAATTTTCTAAACTCCATCTGTTATGAGAAAAGAATTTTCTTTTAACCATTGTTTATTTTATTGCGCACCAAAGGTTTTAACCTCACTAGATTCACTGGTAAATGTCTAAATAAACTCTCTACCTGGGAGGAGATAAATCAGTGAAATGGGAAAGTTACTGTCTCCATTATCAAGCCAAATAAACATTAATTACTTGGCTAAAATTGGGATGTTTCGGTTTGCACTGCTTCGTTCCATTGTTCGCCTCTTCGCTTTGCCTTTCAGTGAGCATTCGTCCGCCGCTGCCGCGGTTCTTCACCTTTGTCCGGACAGAGCCACGCGGGCAGGAGGCGAAGGGGTAAGCAGGGAGCAATGAGTAATGTTGCGCCGTAAGAAACTCTTCGGATCACCACAGCATCTATCTCCAATTGAATGCGACGACAGAAACCACCAATAATCAGTACTGCTCGGCAGACCTCATTCATTTACTTCTTGATTTCAAAGCTTCCAAGCAACAATAACTTGTAACATTTGAAAATGTTTTGTCATGATTTTTTAAACAATATACAATAATTTTTACTTTGGAGTATGAATTTTCCGGATGGAACTATTTATATTTTTGTGAGAGTGTGCATCATGCGGAAGACATAAATTATTAAAATTTTCACCCCAACATCTAAGAAAAAAATCAGAATAACTCGCTTGTGAAACTCGTTGTGCCAAGTCGGGTCAACTACCTCAAACAAAAGGAAGAGTAACGACGACTCGTTTTCTAATATCCCATTCAGTTACATTTGTTAAACATAAAAGTTGAAACGAACGAAGAAATCAATTGATTGTCAGCAAGGTACAGTATTTAATTTGTTTGAAGGAGAAAGGGTCAAATTTGATGAGGAATGCAATGGACAATTGTTCATTTTACTCATTTTGTGTATTTTGATTCTATACTTTCATTAATATCAAGAATTGTAGAAAGTTGAATCCTTCATGAGCCCATCTTCTACAACTTCCTTCCTCAATGAATTTTTATATAATTGGGATCCCTGAAACATGGTGTTTATATTACCATAGAAGATCCATTTTATCACTTCACTTCATAGTGGGTTACGTGCAGTTCTCATTTTTGCAATCCAGTGTTTCGACTTTAATTCGTCCTTATTATTCATATTTTTACAATTCATACTTCCATTAATTGAATATGTTTTATTTATTATGTAGTTCACGTTAAAAGGGTCGCGTTACAGGATCATCCCAGACCAATTAACGTAGAACACCAATCACGAATGTTTAAAACAATAAGTTTCAATGGGACAGTTCAATTTCTCTTCAAACGGTGTTTTGAAAATGCAGATCCCAAGGTGCTCCGGATTAAAAGACGGACGTGGAACCAAGAATTAAAAAAAACATTGAGCACTTTTTACAAAAGTAATTCATTTCCCTAACTTTAATTAGAGTTCTTAATTAAGCCATCATAGAAGGTGAGTATAAACCAAAATTAGAAGCAGCTCTTGAATGTATCACACCCGTGGAATTACACATCATGCGTGACTATACTTTCCCTACATTGGAGACAGAGAGAATGAAAGACTTAGTTCTATAACCGCATCAACCTGTAATAAGAGCTCTTTAATGCGCTAATACTCAAACGAGATTAGTGAACCTCAGGGGAGAGTTCGCAGACAAGGATTCTGTTTCTGATAGAGTTTCTGAAACTAATATGATCGAAACTTAGTAAATAAGATGGGTATGTTCAAGAACTTGAATATATACGTTTCATCCTGTCAGAAGAGCTAATTCGATAAAAATTAAAATTAAAATTTTCAATTGAAAAGTTAAGATTTTCAATTTTGATTTAAAATTTTGTTCCAGTTAACAGTTTCAGGCATAAATCTTGTCCAGTTGCGATCGTGATATTTGATAGAACTCACTCCGTCTACTACATAATTTTGCATGGTGTACCATGATGACGTGTGAAACCACGGATCATTCTGGTAAACACAAACTTGACGAGGAAAGCATGCTTTTTCATCACTTGCTGGATGTATAGTGGTAGGCATGATCTATTCAAGTGTTACACAAAGTTGCCACCATACCTAATTATTGCGATGCACCAATCACGCAGTCACGCTATTAACTATGTTACTTACTTTATGTTTCCAGCAGTTTCGAGAAATTTTTATTTCAGTTTGTAATCAACTTTTATTTGTAACCTTGTCCTCACATCGTTCGGTGGCATCTTAGCACTCATATAGCTCTTTCAATTCCATCACATTTACTTTAAATACAAAGGTTGCCTGAAACTATCTTCACAAAACATAAGCTAATATCAAAACCGCGGAGGGAATCCCGAGATGGCACTTTCCCAGTGTGTTTGAGGTTTATATAATTTAAATTGGCATGATGTTTCTTTTACTTCCCTGGGTAGTTGAATTTTCTTTACGCACTTTTACATGAATCGTAGTATATCGAAGGGTGAGAGTGACGCGCCGAGTTACAAACCCAAGAAATAGACATGAGAGAAAACAAGGTAAGTAATTACAGCCACAAGTGCTTCATTATAGTGACGTTTATCATGTTTGTTCGAAATAATGCCTACCAGTCTTTAGGACAGCGTCTATTGAGTGATAGGAGTGTGGACCCTTTAAGACGATGAGTCTGGATGTAGGGGAGTAAGGGGGACTGTAACTCCGAGACTGTAACTATGATTTTGTATATCCTCGTTTTATTTTTGTTGTTGTAATTATTATATATTGTTGATGTACATTTTATGTATTTAATTTCAGTCACCGGGCATGACAGCCCAATTGCAGTAATAAAATTATTATTATTATTATTATTTAAAGCACATCTAAGAAAATACGGCGATGCGTTGTAGAGGAGGTAGCATTCATACGTTTCGACAATGAGATATTTGACAAATTCTTTACGGTTTTAAAAATAAGGTGTATCAATACGCAAAAACTATGTTCGAAACGTTCTTGTGTAACGAGACAATCATATTTCCAGAAACCCCATCACGTTCTCTTTTACACAATTTATTGTACTATACGACAACCACATATCAGGATCGATTGTAAAATCACGGCATTCTCTGCAGGTGGAGTCAGCGTTCTTCCCTTAAACACCGTTCCGTTTCTCCTCCATCGCTCCCGTTTTCGCTGTTACCAGAGGTCGCTGCCACGTCCACGTGGCGAGGAAACCCTCACCCTGCCGCGGAGTCCGGTGCGGTGCGGCGCCCGCCGCCGTCGAGAAGAGGTCGAGGACCTCCGGTTAGAGACTGCAGCATCCACGGTCCTGCTTGCCTTCCGCTGCACCACTCACTTCACAGGCTCCAGCTCCGCTGCGACTCCGCGAGCGAGGCAGCGCTGGGCGCGGGTCGGCGGCCCTCACCTCGCCCTCTTGCCGGCCGGCCGGTCTGCCTGCCTGCCTGCCTTCCTCCAGCGTGCGCCACGCCTCATTGCTCACGACCATGGAGGTTCCAACACGAGGAGGATTACTTCCTACCATGATGTCTCCGGCATATATTTATTATTAAGTCTTCATCGCGCGTGTTGGGTACTACCACTTACCATCCCTCCATCGTACAGTTCTAGAATCCAATTATTTTAACAAGTCGCATCAGTGGTCACAGCCAAATTCTACAAGAAGTGCCGCGAAACATTTAATACAACAGTTATTCTGCATCCGGTCACATAAAAAAATAATGTCTGCATTCATTCAGTTGCACTTACATAACTCACAAATTTTCCTATTCATAAAAAATGTGGAACAGTAACTTCCCATGTTAAGTTTTACGAATTTATAAGAAACTTCTTCCTTCGTTAAAATGTGCACTAATGAGGTAATTTAATATTTATTGCATAGTTTAATTAATTTTATCATGTTTAACATATAATATTGTATTTTAACTAGTTTTAATTACTTTCTAATATGTTTGATGTAAATTAAGTTACTGTTAAGTTAAAGTTCCTTTCCAGTGGAAACTGATAATTTGAGAAAAACTTGATGAAATTTTACGTATTTCCCTAACTAACCCCGAAGACTTCCCCAATCAACCCAGTATTATAAAATAATATTAAACAATAAATGATGACGAAATAAGTGCAATTTCATCTTTAAAAAATCATCTTGTCGTGTGATGAGCACTGCTTTGACATGAGCATCGTGCTACACATAAACATTACAATACTACTTTTCAGGTTTCAAAATATTTCAATAAAAGGGAGTTCCTCGGGATGATAAAACCTTTGCCATACCTGTAATGTGGCTAGGTTTACATCATTATACATGACCATTAAAGCAAACAACATTTAATTGACATAGTATCAGAAAGAAGAGATGGTGGGTGTCCATGGGTCGTAAAATTCCAGATTGACGTATTTCTGGTTTGAGAATAGACGAGTGAAAATTTGTTGATATTATTACGAAAGACCCAACCTAGGCCGGATCTAACTCGCATTTTCAAGTTAATAGAGGGTGGAGAAGCTCTAATACTTGAGTACCGAAGTAACAACTTAAAAACTTAAGAGTTTATTCGTAAAGAGACGTGGAAAGAGAGTTTCCAAATCGTTATTTTGTTATTCATAAGAATACTGAAAATTTTATATTTTTATGTATATGGCTATTCTTAAGTTTTGTCAGATAGTATGAGCGACCTGGCGGTTGTTTTTGAATGTTATGTATATTTGTATGTATGAAACAAAAAACTATTATCTATCAACTCTTCCAATACAATTTGGTCCTTGCAGAGCTAATATTTCAATAAAACCATCTTGAAGATGTACGGGTTCCAATAGGTAAAGTCACAGGTGTGTTTGTATTTTAATAAATTCCCACATAATTTATAATTCATTCGATATAAAACACAATCACACATGTAACAAATTTAACATAGAAAAGAACAGTACGAAATTTGCCAAGATTTTCCGGACAATTAAGAATGTTATTCAATGAAAACAGTCACAAAACTAAAGAACTCTAGTCAAACTAGAACATTCATCAAATACATTGTTTCATTTTAAACAGTGTAACTGATAATACGCAGTTTTTTAATTACTGTTATAATCACTAATTTTACAATATCAGAAGAGATAAAATTATTGGAAGTTTCATAAATGGTCACGTGCTTGATTAGCACATGGGACACACACATTACCTTAAGCCTCTCTCTCTCACAGACCAATCAGATGGATCATATTTCATAGAAAACAGGTCTTCCATTAAGCAAATATATGTAAAAACTATCATCGTTATGTACTCAGTATGGAAATCTCTTCTGATAAAAAAATAAACTTTATTGTATAAAAGGCAGTTCCAAGCTGCATATGACCACGTGAGGGGCAATATTTCAATACTCTCCGGAAACAAGCAAGGGACCATCCCATCTATTCCGATCAAGGTCCCATGGGCAGAAGCGGGTTTAATATTTACAAAAGAAAAATATTTAATAAATACGTACTATTATCCATTTATTATTCAATATAAAATGTAGATATTTGTGCAGTAAAAATTCGAGATTAATAACACAAAAGTATTAATGACATTGGCGCCCAAGGAAAATTCGCCACTACCCCGACGAAAACCGGAGTAAAACTCGGGCCAGGATGGGATTACAGAGATAAAGTACACAACCGTGCTAACGTGAAATGAACTATAAAAAAACAAAAAGCAGCAAAATCAACATGCATGAAAAAGGAATTTAATCAGTATCCAAAGTACTATAACAATGGTATGATAAAGTATAAGAGGTATTAACATCACACCATCCGAAGTCATGTGGAAAACAATATTTATTAGGAAATTAAAACACTCATTAACTTCTCTTATTAAAATCTGTAAATTCTTTCACATTATAGAAACAATAGCACATAACCATAAGCGTATAACCGCGGATTTAAAGAAATTCTTCTTAATTATAACTTTTAGATTTTTGTGAATTATACAAAATTATTCCAGAATGATATGTACGTCTTTGCCAAAGAGTTGTTGACACGCCAGGACGATGAATATAGCCATATTACGAGTGTTGTGTTCGTGAACTACACTATTTCTTCTAAAGCAGGGTTGGTATTTTAATAGTTCTGTCGTAACAAACACGACTACTTCATAAATGTATATGCAAGG
The DNA here is from genome assembly GCA_002313205.1 of Laupala kohalensis. NCBI lineage: Eukaryota > Metazoa > Arthropoda > Insecta > Orthoptera > Trigonidiidae > Laupala > Laupala kohalensis. Next base: position 275,267 of record NNCF01126607.1, on the reverse strand, counting down.
GAGAGGGAGAATATTTAATTCTCTAAATAAAGGTACATGAATTTTTCGGGTGATTTACATATAATCCGAACTAATGTCATATGAATTCTAAAAGTTTGAATGCTCTGAGTGGATTTGCTCAAGAAGATAATGCCGTACCGCAAATGAGAATAAATGTTTGCAAAATACACGCAGCGAAAAATGTGTTGACTAACAATGTTGGCTAAAATGGGGAATGCATAGCATAGTTTGCTTAGTTTGGAATTCAAATAATCAATATGACAATTCCATTTGAGGTTGTCCTGAATATGAAGCCCTAAACATTTGTTGTCTTGTTTTTATTTGTGTTCCGTCTAGCGAAAGGGGCCTAGGAGGAAGAGATTTCGTTACACTATTGCGAAATACATTTTTATCGGTATTAACGATGAGACGAATTGAGTGAAACCAAGACGAGAGGTTAGATAGAACATTTGCGCATTGACATGTTTACATAGTAGATTTGTGTTATCAGCGAAGAGAAACATTTTGCAATCGGGCGTGGTGGATGAAATATCATTTACGTACAATAAAAAGAGGATAGCGCCTAAAATTGAACAAATGAATGACGTCCGTGGCGGGCAAAGTCCTTGGCAAAGGTAGGATTGCAGATCAACAAATGTGATGTTTGTGTCTGCCAGGTGCTGTCTTAGACGTCGTTCTCTGTCGTCGTGACGACGTTGCCTACGCGTACGCATGAACGTCTATTCAATGTCGCGCGACAACTTAATTATACGAATAAGTCGAAAAGACGTCTATCTCGGACATTGAATCGACGTTACAAGCATACGCGTTGTCAACGTCGTCACGATATTCATTTGGCTGAAGTTACATCTTTTTCTCCACTGTATGTCTAAAGATTCGTGATATAGGCATTTTGTTAGGAATTTTACTAAAAAAATTAACATCAATCAGTTTTATAAATAATTGACACAAAAATTCCTAATGTTACTGACGATGGTTGCTATGCAGCAGAAAAAGCTTTCTAATACCAATAAAAAATGAGCAACATAGAAAAGACTTTTAATTTATCATGCTTTGATAATGTTGCTAAAGCTCCACAATTACCAAGGACAAAAATTCCTTTACCCCACTACAATCTCTCTCACCTATTGATCGAATACAATTCGGATTTCGAAAAATAAAATTGGGTACCAATTTTTGGAAAAAAGTGTTGCATTATTTTTAGGGAAAAAACGGATAGCTTATCAAAGTCTCATCACTCAGCTAATAAAAGCACAGATACTAAAACTTTGGAATTTGATTGATTGAAAATAAATTGCAAAATTTGTGCCACCAATATTTCTGAGACAATGTTAATTAAAACGATTTTTTAGTAATGATACCAACACTACATATTTAGAAAGCATACGATTTTATTTGCTTATACATACGGGGCAGGTTAAAACCCGTTTTGAACAATAGACCCAATTCTTCAATCTTACCCTTTTAATCGTTTGAATGCCTTTTATCGTAATTAAAGACTCCAGTTACCACATTTCTAGGTGAAAAACTTTCACAATGTACTGTTTTTCTAAGTGTCCTAAGTATTATGTCAATAAACAAAAATTATCATGTTCACCCAAAATAAATTAAATCCTTATATTTATAAGCCAGTATGTTTAACTCACTGATTTATATATCAGAATTAAAAAGATACTTCTACTAGTCGTAGAAGAATGAAATTTGGTATTTCTCATAGTGTAGCAATGAATGACAAAATTCCAAAAATTTGATAATTTTATTTTTAAAGTACATTTTCCGTGGAATCAATTTTTACGCGAAGCAAATGAGCATTAGCTTGTGAATATGTCATGCGCAAACCAAAGCCATCTCGATTACGAAAGCGCGAACGTCAGAACAAATCGTATTGGGATTTATCGTGAATAGTGCAAGGATTTATAGACGTGTTGAAGTATTGTGCAATTTAATTTTACAATCGGTTTATAAGTTACAATCAGTTTTGTTTGTGCAAATAAAATGAAAAAATAGATCTTTGAGAACATATTTGAAACGGTATCTGAAGAGTAATAATGAAAAGTTGCCTAACGTAATCGTAGTGAAGTTTTATTCGTTAAAATAGCATTTATTCATTAATGTGTCGTATGAGCTTTTGCGAATCATTAGCTGAGGTGTGAATTTGTATTTTATTTACATTGTATGGATGCATATTATTTACATTGCCAAACTGGGTTTTTAATACATGAGATACTTAGAAATCCATCATTTTCATAGACGTGTACCTATTAAATACTTTGAATTTTTTGTAGTATTGAGATAAGACTGAAATTCGGTTTATGATATTTAAAAGTACAAAACCGAAGATAGTTGATAAGTCCAGGTCTATAAATTAAAAACCTACCTTCATAATTCAGTAGTACTTAAAATAATAAATTCTATGTGTTATGAATACTTCTTAGGACTTATAACTGTTAAGAAAAAATGAAACCGAGTTCTGTAATTAATTACTTTAATTGATTCATACATTTCATAAAATCTTTTGATGTAAAACTTGAAATTCAATGTCAGTGACTTCATGTAAACTCGTTATGAGCGTCTTGTTAAGTGCATGAGGTTGTGGTGGGAGGAGGTGAAAAGGGGGAGAACGAGAGAGACGCGACCGTGGGAGACGTTCAAGTGGGAGAACGAGAAAACGTAGATCAGAAAAGGAAGGAACGGAAATCGGGCGCCTCAACAAATGTGTAACAATGAGGAATCAATCCTACATGCCCACAAACGTTTTATTAGTTTTTTTGCGAAAATGATAAAACAGTAAAGCCTATTTTTATGATAGAAGTATTGCGTGCAGGAATTTAGAAACGACAAGTCGCGATTAAACACAATGGAAAAGTAACGTTTTCTCAATATGTTTGATACTGTTGATTCTCGGCATCACTACTATATGATGAGATAATAAATCTATTTTTGTCAGGATGCCGGATGCGCCTGCGGTAGTAGACGAGTCCACAATGTCCGTTCTTTTCTCAATATAATAATTCAAGTTTCCAATATACAGAATTCTCAATATTATAATAAAGATTTACAATACATATATCTTTCACATTAAGCTTCAGATTATGAAATTTCTTTCTTCTTGCACAAAAGCGGCGTCCTACAGACGATTCCCTACCGTATGTTTATTTTTAAGTGTTTCCGGAAGGAGTGCGAAGGGATGACATAATGAAGGGATGCGACAGGGTACACTATTTTGATCACAATCATAAAATTGATTATAAAATAAGTCCGATGAACCATCCTCTATACATGACATACGATTTTCCAAGGAAAGAAACACTGATTTCTAGCAATCAGATATATTACATTAGTCTCAATAACTTTGTATTTCCAATCGATTTGGAGACAAAATGGTAATATTACAAGAAAACTAATAACTTTCACTCGGAATCAGTCACCATATAATTTCCTTCGTACTTTCGCAGTTAGAGGGTAAAGATTTCGTAATAGTCCGGATAAATAGACACATTTCACTTCCTTTACCAGAAGCACGGATTCTAAATCCTTGAGAATCAACAATTATCTCACAAGCTAATTCTTACCACTTGCATCGGAAATGAGGTAAGCTGCTTGGGAATCACTCCGCCGATGTTGGGTAAGATGAAAAGAAACTTACGTAGAGAATGAACGAGATGAATTATCCAACTTATTCAAGGCACAGGGAGACAAACCGAAAAACCTTTGAGATTTCTTAGCGGACAAAAATACTAGCGAATGATATGGACCGAATGGACAATGCCACCAAATTACTGAACTATTATACCAGTAATGCCCGGTCTCGTAGATTTAATATGAGTAATACATGCATTTAGAATTTCTAAATTAATAGCTGCTCATCATTTCACATCACGAAGGAGTTTTCACATCTGTGACAATTTGTTACGGTTAACCAAATTACGATGAGTAAAAGAAATTCCTGAGTAAAATGCATCTGTACACGTTTAAAATACGAATACGAATGCCAGAGAAAGACCGGAGCGTGTGCGACACTTAAAGCAAATGCTCAAAGATTCTTTGTTTAACTTGAAAGTTATTTTTTTCTAAATGGAAACTCCGTAGTAACTATTTTCTCTTCTTCATAAGATTCGTATGCGAACATCTATAAAATATCTTACAATAAATTTTCCTATACGTACATAATATAAGTAATGTAAACGACGAAATAATTCATTGCGTAGATTAATTTGATATGAAGCGTCGTTGCTTGAAAAAATGTGATTGATGTTTCAATTCTGTCATTGAATTCTCAAGATATTCGTGGTCCGAATTAGAAACATTTGGTGGACTACTTGCAGTCTCTGACAAGTGTAGTCTCCCCTCTTTCTTCCAAAAGTCATTGCGAGTGCGTGCCAACACGTGGGAAACGTATATGGGCAACCTCCCGCTCCGTGGCGATTCATCGTCACTGTTATCATTCAACGAGGTGAAAATATGTATCAACACTTCGACACGTGGAAATAGTTGAGGTTTTGTACTGTTCATTAAATCGCAATTAGTATTTACAATTACTTGAAATTGCATTGAGGAAGGATAAATTATATTCGTATATCTCCGTTTTTTGTCAATATTTGTAATATTTTATTTTATGCAATTTATAGACTAGCAGTGGAGGATCTAGAATTTTGTAATGGGGGACCTCAGATCTCCAGTACATCAGAAGATATGGAAAGTTGGATGCAAAATGATGTATAATTATGGAAATTTACTGTCCTGTGAGAAAATTTTTAGATGCACTTTTCACGAACTTAGAATCAAATTGTTTATTTTTAAGAAAAATTTTGTTTAATTTTTTACTTATGGGGTTGGGGAAGCCAGTACACTTCCCTCCCCAAGAAAAAGGTAAATACGCCACTATTGAACAACATCTATTACAGGAATATTTTGAGTTTTCAAACATCTTAGTACATGAATTCATCTTAGTACATCTGTACTGTAATAAAACTCAAAATGTAAAATCAATATTTTGCTTAGATTTCTTCATCTTGCCCAAAGTATTACAGGATACCAGATTATCCCTTTTATAAAGTATTTAATAATTTAATTTAGTTCTATTTTTAATTACTCTTCATTGATATTTACTGAACTCAAAGACTTGAGTATGTCTTACGTACGTCACTCTCTCAACAATGACCAGTGACTTTCCGTACCCAATTCCATCCATCCCATCCGCGAGTAATTTTTCATTTACTGAACTCAAAGAGATAATAGAAGTGTTAGTGAAATAAGTTAATTCTTATTCCATTCTTAGTGGCTCTGGGGAGTCTTGGAATCAATCAAGTGACAAGTGAAATTTATTTATTGTCTATTAAATCGATTTATTTACCATGCTAATGAACCATGCTATCACGTAAGTTAAAACTTGGAAGCGTCATTTTTCGTTTCTATTTCCGCTTCACGGAGTAACAGATTAAATGTAGAGTTTGTATTCACTTTCCTATTCGGTTAATTCGTTTGTATCAAAGAATGTCACAGAATTGGAGAAGTAAAAAGATGAATGTTGAATGAACGCTACTCAAGTCTATACCATTTGATGCTTATTTGTCAAACTCAGCGAAATTGGCTGAAACAACTTCGATAGGACGCTATTTGTTATTTTTACCCGTCACTCGCAAATTGTATTGCAAGTCCTATGCGAATACTAGTACTTCATTGAGCATGGGCATTGGCAAGGGAGGCTGTTGCTGTGAGACATCAACATAGCATTTTATTCGGTCTGTAATAGTAAAATTGGCCCTAGACGCAAGACAAAAACTTTATTTCATAATTATTGATTAACATATAAATGCATTTGTCATTGTCCTTCACATGTTCCTCCAATACGTTTATTGTCCTACGCAGTTTGTAACTGATTTTTTGACAATAAATGTATTTACTTATTTATTTATGGTTTATTCTGTTTGATTCTGGCTACTTCTTATTAGTTTACTGATATTCTTTTTATCCAATTTAGTGAATTTTGTGAAACGGCCAGGAAAGAGGTCAATTAAAATTCGGGTGACGCTAAGAAAGTTCAGCTAGGAGTACACAAATTAATAAGAATGTTCAAAGCTGACTCATAAATAGCACAGTTAACATAAATAGCAGCAAGAATGACAAGTACAAGAGTCACGTCGCTAGCGCATGTCGTTGTATTAGTATAGTCAGTTGAATGGAAATTGACGATTGAACATGAATGCAACATATATTGTCATACTGAGGCATTTTGATTATCCCTTCTGTTCTTTAACACTAACGGTTCATTTGTTAACTCTCGTGTCGTATTATATCATACTTACATGAATATCTTCCTGTGATCAGATGTCACATAAATAAGAGCTTACTTCGTGCGTGTTACCAGGTCATGCCACCTGACCACAAGTATTATACAGATATTATATATTTTATCAAATTTCATATTTTTTATCGATATACTTCTACTGCATTTAAATTTGAAAATTCTTTCCTTTATGAAGGGAACTCAAACAATGTCAACTCCAATGGGGGTCATTCAAGACGTGATCGTCGAGAACGTACTTATGCCAAGCTCTATGCAATGAAACGACTCTATTCCACTTATTGAGCGAATTGTCCTGTCGGCATGCTTCTGGCCTCATTCCCTGTTATGGTCTTTGAGGTTTGTGCATCAATGACGGCCACATTGTTCTGCGTTCGCATGTGTCATCATTGGCATTCACAATTAGCCAACGTGTCGCGCATGCTAACTCCAGATGGGACTATGTGACACTCGAGAGGAGAATGCGAAAGACAAACTGGACAAGCTTCACTTCACGAAATAACNTATATATATATATATATATATATATATATATATATATATATATATATATAAATAAACATAAAACATTTTTACAAAAAAGCAGAAAGTACACAAACATATTAAAGGTTGTACGTCATTCATTATTTATTTAATTACATTATATAATGGGCGTTAATTGTAGTAGAGTTGGTGCATCAACTTAAAGAATATAAATATACAATGCATAAGCAGTACATACATGGACTAAAGTAAGCATTAAACATCAGTTTATAAAACGAATATCGATTAGGTTCGTTCTTTTGCCGCTTACGTAAATTTTGTTTTATTTGTGAAGTGTGCATTAGCCACATACTTCGAAAGAATTTAGTTTTCTCGCCTTCGGGTTAGGCCAACGCACACATGCACGACAATCATCCGACTAGTCGGCGCGAAAAAATAGAATCATTACTTTGCATGAGAGAGCGCTCACGAGACCGATATTTAGATGACAATCGTCNAAAGGTTTCACTTTAGCTCTCTTAAATATATTGGGAAACACTCCTTCCGATAAAGAACTATTAAAAATATTTACGAGTGGATTTAATAGTTGATTTACGAGTGGTAGTTGTTGCATTTGTGGCTGACCAGATTTTCTCGCCGACTGATGCTCGATATTACAATTGGTGATCGACCTTGGGATCACAGGAACAAGTTTGGACGCTCACACAACCAACTACAGTCGTTCAGTCGTAGACAGTATTTCGAGCTAATCCCGAGAATGGTTTATATTGTAAGATAGTGGATTGTGTTGCGGACATATGATTGTTATATTGTGTTTTGGTAGTTTGCCAATCAGTACTGTTTCTACTCACACGCTGGCCGAGGACGCCGAAAAGTGTCTTCAAAAATTTATGTATATTTTTAAAAATAATTACTTTTACCATTAAAAAAATCGAACTGTCTCATGCAGACGATTTTACCATATTTGAAAAATATTCATCAAGTGATATATATATATATATATATATATATATATATATATATATATATATATATATATATATATATATATATATATATGTGTGTGTGTGTGTGTGTGTGCTCAGGACAAACTTTCAAACATTCATCTTCTTATTCTAGAAAATAATAGGTTGGGCACTATCATAAAAACAACATGATCTTAAAAATGAACTCGAAAAAACAATTACTAAATGCAATACTGGTTTAATGTACAGGTTGTACACCTGTAGTGATTAATAGTACCAAACTTCATTACTGAACGTCATAGTTTTGTTATTGTATCAAATATCTTATTTTTCTCTTTACATACATATAGGTTGTTGAGCATGGTGAGAAGCAATATCTTGACATATTAGGAGGAAAAATACACATCTCGTATCTGCGATAAATGCGCGGAACTGTGACAGACTCCTAAGTTTATGGAGCTCGTGAAGTTCGTCAGATATTTATCAATTGGTGTGGACTAGACGGTAATTTTGTAAAATGTTGGAGTAACAGCGACAGCAACCAGGGTCAACATGGGTAGTGCTGTCGTTGCCATCGCAAAAAGGCTCCTGGGTCGGAGGTGTGCAAAGAGCAAAATAATACACGCGACGATGAATAATGTATTCTCAAGTCTAATTAAACGTTCCAAAGATTTATCTGTGTAAAATGCTTTCTAATTCAAAATGTTTCTGGTAATCTATAATCTATAGAAGTAAATCTGTAGAATCTGTAGAAGTGTAATTATCTAAAATGTATTTTATCGTTTCTTACATTATTAGCAACACTATTCTTACAAATGTATAAAAGTGTACTTATCTGATTGCGGGGACTTGGCCTCCAAATTACGCACCTAATAACCTTGATACTATTTTACATAGTGATAACTTGTAACCCAAGATTGATAAAAAGTTATGCTACATTGCGTTGCAAAGGCTTGCAAGAAAGGATTTTTTGATATTTCGATTTTAAAGAGGCAAAATTCAGGTGAAATGGAATTCTTCGTATTTTTGCACTATAAGTTCTCAAAAACTAAAAAATGTATTATCAGAGTACTTGTATGTAAACGTAGTTAATTCTGGATACCAATTTCTGTTTCACTTTCGATGTTTCGATATTTTAATTTTGAATGCGGTACTTTAATCACACATGACGAATTAGCCCAGTTTTTTTAATTCGTCAGGTGAATTTCCAGAACGATTTACGTCGAGTAAATATATGTCTATTCTTTTCTTTAAATGTATTTTTGGCTTTTGAGGTATTTAGAGAAGAACAGGTCCTTTATCCTCTGACCACACTCGTTGCATTATCCCTTTGTTCGCGGGCTACTTTCATAGTGCGCATGATGTATCCAACTGTGAAGGGTTGTAAATCCTTTACACTCCAACCAATCCTCAACGCAACCCGCACAACTCTCTCCGAGGGCTCCGAGTGGCGCAAGGCCGTCCGTCGCCCATCGTCCTCTCTATATCTCCTCCGGACGGTCCGCAGCGGGTGGCTGCCAGACACCCGGGCGGGCGGGCGGCGAGCTCCGCGAGGAAGGCAACGAGGCAGGCAGGCGTTGACCCGGCTGCAAGGCAACCAAGGTGATGGAGGTGGTGGTAGTGGAAGAGCGAGAGTTGTGGCCACGCCCGTAATGGGCCGCCGAGGCGCGTCTCGCACGTGCGCTGCGCCGCCGCGTTCGGAGCGGTGGTGGGAGATGTTTCAGAAACCTTCTAGTGGTTTTGCGCTTGCATCGAGCTTGTGTCTGAACATCATTGTATTCTAGAATATCCCCTTATATATTACATCCCACCTATCATCTGATGTTCAAACGGACGTTCATAGATAACTAGCCCTCTCTCAATTCTACACTATCTCTCTCCCCATGGTGTACGTACAACCCTCCACCTTCCAGTTTACATGCTTGTACACTAACAAGAATCCCCATTACATTACCATGAATCACATACCTATTCATTAAAAATACGACAACCGGTCTCTACACGTAGAACACGAAAAATCAATAGTTAAGTATCCGAAAATTCATCAGGTCTATGCAGTGGCCAATCTAAACCGTAA
>NNCF01126607.1:233201-265418 GCA_002313205.1 Laupala kohalensis | reverse complement strand
GCATGAAATAATAGTTTCTGTTTTAAAATTATGGTTTTACAATTAAGGTTATTAGTTTATTTATAAAATTTTATGAGTATTTCATTAAAAGATAATATTTATACATGTTTAATAAAGTACATCAAATAGACAATTTATTAAATAGTGGCCAAATTTATTAATTGTTTAAATTGGCAAATACACATTAAAGGATTTGTATTTCGTAGCCAAATCAGAATTTTATAAAGCTACAAATCAAATAATTCATGAAAATATATTTTAATGGATGCATAATGAACAAACAACAACTGTATGAAAGCTCTAAAATAAAATCTCAATCAAGAGTTTTGTTTAGTATATATTCTTTAAAACAACTGCATTGAAGAGGTCTACTTCTTAATCCGACAACCAGAAAATAAAGGCTATACTAGTGAGATACTAGCAAGCTTACAACGTACATAGACTACACAACGTATGGAAGGAAAAACGGCATCCCCTAAAAGAATAGAAATCCGCTTGCTGTCTACAGATGAGATGAAGCATGTACAGTAGACAATTTTGAACGTCTCAAGACAGTCCCAACCTTTGAAGCAGCGTAAGAAAGGCCCGCAAAGAATGACGTTGCCTTCTGTCTCTTCACAACGCGTTAATAACCTTGGAGACTAGCCGTGAGTTGTACTGATGACAATGCGGTTGCGTTGTATCGCTGAATCGTTCAGGCTTATTAAAGAATTGCAAGTTTGACCTGCATGGAAAACGCCTAGTGTTGCGAGTCGTTTCAACCAGTGCTTGTAACATGCCTAAAATATCTACCAACACTTTTATAACTTATGGCAGAAGCATTCAGCCATGGGTGCCTACAGGTGAAGATTACCTCTTAGCAATGTTTAAGAATAATTTAAGGAATTGATTACAGTACACATGCTTAATAAGAGTTTCATTACAACTGTTGAACAAAAAACTTGTTGATTATTCTTTAGATTTTATAACAAGTAGCCATTTTGTTCAGTTTTGGGAGGTGCAGAAATTTTATATCCGCCACTGCCTTTGAGCCCTTAGATCGGAATTGCATCTCGAGTGGCATTATGCTAATGCTCATTTTGCAACGTCATTTTCAACATTTATTTATTTATTTATTTATTCATTTGTGAAACAGTTTCTTATTCTCTATGTGGTAATATAAATTCTGTGACTGCTATGAGTCACAATAAATTATTTATTTATTTATTTGTAAATTATTTCTACAATGGGTACTCTGTAAAGGGTGTTGCGACAATATGAATTTCCTTGGACACTCAAACCATTCAGTACGCCACTATTCCATATAGATTTCTGTATAAATTTATGACTTTAGAGTTGAGTGTCTCTTCTCAATAAAATTGTTAGGTAAAATTACAAAGACGAATATGAGCACGAGTAGGAGTCTTCGAATAGTCTCAAAAAGGGTATAATAATATAAAATAAGAAATCTGGTAATCTTTAAGAATAAATACAATCACGTAAAGTAGTCATGGTGAAAATAATATTTTCATACATTCTCACCGATGAAGGTCTTCCCTTCTTTTCTAAAATCATGAACACAGAGATAATTAAAGTACGAATCTCGTGGATTAAGTAGTACACACTAGCAATAAAGCTCATCCATATTTTTAATGACTTATGCTTCCCATGCTCACCTACATCTTGCTCAACATATCAATGGCTTATCACGTTCCCCTTCCCTTCCACCTCTCTCCCCTATCGCTAGGTCTAAATAGTAAATAATCGTACAAAAATATTTCAATACCTTTTTTAACATACACACTTAGTTGACTTATCATACTTAGTGCGTCGTATACAAGGTACTTTAAGATACTTTATGAATACATAAACAAGAGTATTTATAAGAGCAAAAAATGACAAATCTTTCCGGGTTTAACTTTTCGATTTTAATTGATTTCGTATTAAGTAATATTTATCGTGTATAATTGGAGGACCCTTTAAGAAACTCATTTCTTGGGGTCTCAGGTAAACTGCCCCCATTGCAACCCCCCTCCCCGTCACGATTCTGAACGACTAATTTCGGACCGCTCCGAAATTTCAGGCTTTTCCGCAGCCAAAAATATTTCAGACCGAGACCAATAATAAAGGGCTCGGCCTAAAAATTATTTCAGGCCCTTCAGCCATGGGAAAGTATACCTCTTATCAATTTCATTCAATTTTATCTGTTGACAGATCAGATCCAATAGGATCCCCTTAGCCCCCCGCCACTGAGTTTATGTAATTTTGCTGAAAGAAATTAGAATAATGGTGTGAAAGGATCTAAATAAAATATTTGAGGGGTTGAGTTCAAAGTGACCGAGAATTTCAGCAAAAAAAACAACAAAAAACAACATAAATGGTCGTATCAAGATACCTGAGTTGTAAACGGCGGACTGTATGTTTTCGTAAGACAATGGGCGTCATCATCAACACAACCGAATATTTAAGGAACAGATTCTACATCATCAAACAATGAAACGTGCCTTGAACGTTCACCTATTGCATCTCCCCTTCTAATATTTACTTCAACAGTAAGATGGATAGAATAAATGAATACTAGTATCGCCTCACTGATATCCAACTAACAGTAAGTAAGATGGATACTACAGCTATCTCTTACCACTCCACCACCAACGCTGCCACTGCAGAAAGGGAGTCGAAGGTTACATAGAGAAGAGTCGAAGGAAGAAACATCAGAGTGCGCAGTTAAGCACCGCGGAGAGACAACACGCTACGCTAAATTGGATGGCACCGGGGTAAGGTAAACCACCCAAATAACGTAACCTTAAGTGCTGTTAAGCATTGCGTAATATTAAGAGCCACAGAGAAAATGTAATTATACGGCTGGATTCCTCATGAATTTCTGAACAAATTGATGAAAATACGTCTTCAATTATAGTACATATCGAAGATAGCTCAAGCACAAGTCAATCCTCACCGTTGTCTTCCTTTCGTGATTATCAGACCTCATTCCGTGATTCTCCCGCTTAAGTTTGTGACGTGTAAGTTCAGTAGAAATAGGTTACTCAATAGTTGTGCATTTTGTGAAATGATATTGTAGAATGACTTTATTAAGAAAAGTCATATTTACATCATGTAATATTCCAATTAAATTTAATTTTTTACAATTTAAATGCATTTCGTAAATAATATTTATTTATTGTAAAAAAAAAACAGTACAAACTGCTTATGACCACGTGGAGGACAACAAACAGATTTACTCTCCGGAAGCAAGCAAGGGACCATCTCATCAATTCCGATCAAGGGCCCTAAAGCAGAGGCGGATTCAAAAATTTCAGCAAAAATTCCTAGATAAGATAAAAAGTTAACTGCGAGTTATAATACTAAAGAATGTATTTGTAATTTAACGCAAAAATTTACATGTACAAATTATTATCGAACTATAGATTATTCTGAGTATAGTGTTTAAGAATTGAAATAACACAAAATTCACGATTTATTATTACAATAAACATGCCCCTAGACAAAGCCTAAAGAACCTGTATAAGAAATCCGCCTCTACCCGAAGGAAAACCGGAGGAAAACCCGGGCCAGGATGGGGAACTAATAGAATGTTTGTAGTTATACTAATATGATATACTAATAGATATACTAATAGAATGTTTGTAATAGAATGTTGTTAATACTAATAGAATGTTTGTAATTTAACGCAAAAAATGTACATATACAAATTGTTATCGAACTATAGATTATTCTGAGTTATTATTGCAATAACGTTTCATATATTCTTACAAAAGTCAATGCCCTGACTGATTGGCGATCAACGCCCATCGAACTCCATGAGATTGAAATTTGAAATTTTGAAAGATGTTGCATATTTATCGCAGAAGTCAAATTAGAAAGAATATTTCAAAAATTCGAATTTTAGGAGTAAAATGTTGTATTCAAACTTCCTAGATATCCTGCAAACTAATTGAAATATCAACTTGTTTTTTAGTCGTAAAACATTGTTAATTTATGTATTTAGAAATGTATTACTGGTATTATCCATACTTAATTTTTTAACGGGAGTCAGGGAATAGAAATAATTTTCTCTTTTTATCGTTAACGCTAAAGGCATGGTATATTATTTTTGCTCTATCTAACGAACTAATTGAAATATTATCTTTGAAACTGTTATTAAATCATGAAAACCAATTTCAGAAATTTTCAATATTTCAATTTAAAATGGCGAGAATATTTATTACGTTGTCCTGAAAGACTAACTCACTCATCACACAGTATGAAAAATGTACACAGATAATATTAATGTTAGAAACTTGAAATTTAGACAGTAGTTTGCTTTATATTGTAGAGACTCGCAAGGAATGATTCATTAAAGTTCCAATTTTAAAGGGATGTATTAGAGAAAAATGCTTTTTTTCTTCTTCTTCGATATTTCTGTATATATCACTAATTAATCACCATGGATTGTGTTTTTCGTCGGTTTTCAGAATTTCGAGTATACCAAAAGCCAAAAATAAAGTATAGTGTTTAACGCTTGTGACTGTATCCAGTTTTTCGTAAATAAGGACTCCAAACGTTGTTAATAATTGTTTATTCACTATTATGTCCTTATTACAATTGAGCAGAAATGTTAATCACCGATTTTAGCAGTCATTTCAGCACTATTTGGTAATTTTTAATGCACTCTAAACGTCAAATAATAGATTTTATTCCCGTGTCATGATCACAGAGTTTGGATCAACTGAGAAATTTCCATCCAAATACCGTAGTGAGTTTATTTAATTATGATTCGTTTAAAAAAAATATAACCAACAGTTACGTTATATTTCAACATTAAACAAATAAATTGAAAGTAAGACGATATCACTAACTATAACTTATTTCACTAATCTGCACGCTTGTTGAAATGCACAACGAATGTTTGATTGCTACACTGCAACTTTCAAATGGGTGACGTTAGTGGGAGATAATTTGCAGAATACAAGTTTAGAACATTGAATTTAATATTTTACGAGTAATTGGATGCCTTAGACCATTTGGTTTCTTGCTTATAGAGTTTAAAATTGGGAATCACGGAGTTTGTTAGGGTCACGGAATTTGGCCGTTTTACCTTAGACTGGACCATTTGACTTTTTATAAAAGGTGTCCCTGGAAGGAATTTTATACTATTTTTTCCCAAATAGAAATAGGACACACAAATGGATTATGAGTTTGGCGTGCACTCATAGGAAGAGTAATTTCAGCAATCCAGCCGGAGCAATCTTGGAGAAGGACGAAGGAAGATGGAGCACACAAGGTCGACTATAATGATAGTCGACCTTCTCATGATAACGCAACACCAGTGACAGAGCGATTAGGAAACACATTTGTTCATCTGTGAGATGATTTGCCTAAAACAAACAGTGAATTGAAACGAACAATTCTTGGTCAAGTAAAACGTTCGAGAAAGTTGCGTATATTTTACACACTAATTCACGCTTATTTTCAAGACTTCCGCAAGTAGAATGTAACATTAAAATAAGAACAATTTTTTTTAATTAATTTTTTTAGAGATGTGTACTTTTAAATAATGTTTAATGCATTTCAGGTTAGATTATTTGGTTTTGGGGGAAAATTTGCAGAAATTATACACTTAGAGAAATCTAAACTTCAAACGAATTCGGTCGTCTTGAAGACACTTAATGTTGATCCGGAGACTAAAGAAGATCTCACCCACCAAATGAGATCAGCTGAGAATTGTCTATTTACTGAGCGGGAAACACTGCTCCTCCCGCAGCTCACGTCTGCATTGATCACAAACAATTTTAAACGCAGTAGTGCGCGCAATACCCGCACAACAAACAGGGCGCCAGTCGTCACAACAATAATCTGTTGCATTGCGTGATTAATTTGCAGCACGTGCAGCTACACTTATGTTCTTTCCCAACGTACATACTCGGGACCTCGGCACAAGACTAGCTAGAGCAGTTTCCCGATTTGGACATAGCTTCACGTACGTCTCCCAACGTAACAAACACATTACAAGATACCTGCGTAAGTATTATGGGCCCGAATATCGATACATCACGTTGCTCGTGTACGGAGCCACATTGGTTCGTGAAGGTAACTCTCTAATATTAGGTTCGTACGAGTAACTTATCTCATTTAAGAATGGTTTGGAGAGTAATGCTCTGTTGTTCGACGGATTCACTATCCTTGACACTAGTGACCGCCTAATGATACATTTGCATTAAGTGAATGAGGGAATCTGAAATTTTCTCTCACGAGAGGTGGCTTAGAGATCATGTAGGACGACCTCTCAAGGACATTCACGCTATCCACTGCCCTCACGCCAGTTCTCTTCCCTGCAGAGCTAGTACATGCGCTACAGAGGTGAGTTAAACAAATAAATGCAGGGCGTTTTCCTAGAGAATGATTTTTCCCTCGTGTTCTACATTGAATTACAATGTTTTATAGTCTTCGCAAACGTCTGACATAGAGGACAGTTCACTCACACAAGCACAGAGGTCCGAACAGAACCTGCCCCGCGTCACTCTTATTAGCAGCAGACTGCAAGGAACAAAATGTTTTATTACATTGAACATTTAATCGTAAATACTTTAATATAATTGTATGTTCTTCAAATTAAATTGTACGAAAAATGAGTCCAAGAATGCATCATGTAATTTATAATTGTAAGTGAAGCAAAAATAAAATTGAATTGAAGTTTTCTTTTTTAACTGGAGTTGCAAGTTTTGCTGTAAGAAAAGGTGGAAAACGTTAATCTAAAATCTAACTTCGTTTTCTATAAACGATTGAAGAATTAACATGTAAGTAATCGCTTTGTAAGAGTAAAGTAATCTCTTACGCTTCGTTTCTCTTTCTTGATCAGAAACTATTAAAACATTTACGATGTTTAATACAATAAGTAACATTTCATATATAATACTGCACGCTACTGACTAATGAGGGTAGTATCGACCATATCCTAATTCTCTGCACTTGTGTGACGTTCGTCAACCACTCTCTGGTTTGCTAAAACTGTATGTCAGGGATAGCTACAGCTGCCCATTCTGGCATTTTGCTCGCGCGTGCATTGAAATGTGCATGCTAAGTGCAATTTCTGTCAATGACATTACTGTGTAGGAGATGGTCGAGGGCGCAGCACTGGTGTACTGTCCTCATCTTCGCTCACCTTCTAATCGGAATAAGTCATGTAGATTGTTTCCTTGATATGCCGAGAAGTGGAAAAGTATTCGTACTTTTCACGTCGCTGGGGCGTTTATATCTCTCCAGACAGCCGAAGGGGTATGAAGTTCAAGGTAATATTTGCACAAAGATTATGGTATGCTAAAAAAACAACATAAAAAGACGTTATTTCGTTTGTCATTCGAACCAGCTCATTTTGCAAATGAATACAACAGTTAAGATCTATACAGACGCTCCCAATTGTGAAAGACACCGATTTTAAACATTTTTCATAATTTATTAATTTTAAATATTTTCATATTCACCCAAGTTTCAAGGATTGTGATGATCTCGAAGACAAATTCACTTCATTTTTGCTCCTTTTGATGTCAATGTTGAAAATGTTCCTTCCTCCCTGCAAATGGGACATGTTATAACATGTGACATTGTTTTGTTCTCTGCAGATATACCTTTAAGCATTATTCTTACAAAATACTTGTTTCCAAGTTTCGATAATTTCCTGCGTTTGCTGGTGAAATTATATCGGTGGTCGGCAGTACTTGCACCTGCGAACAGCTTTTTCTTTTTTAATGAAGCTCACTAAATCCCTTTTGAGTTCAAGGGTCACAGATGAGTCTTTTACAGCTATTACGATAATTGTATCTGCTCATGACTCACAACCTAGAATTAAAGATATTGAAGCTGAAGAGGCAATGTATACACTTTTGCTCATTTTCTTCAATGGTGTCTCCCCATTAGTTTGTATCCTTTTCATTTAATGTTTTGTGGTCGTATACGTTATATATTTATTTATTTGAAAGGAAAATGTTCAGTTCTTTATTATTACTATTGAAATCTTGAGTATTGTGAGTATTTTCAAAAGAGTTGATGATGGTAATTATTCTCGTTTGCTCTGCTCAGTGAGTAACACAGTTTCCGTGTTTCGATTGCTGCCTTACCTCAAAGGAGGGGAGAGGGATGGCATTTAAGTTTCTACTCCTCACTTCCTTCTGCCCTGCACGGTAGTTGCACAGTTCTATTTAAATCAGCGTTTCTCAGACTGGGAGCTTGTCATTTATAAGTTTCTCCATGTATGAATGGATCTGTTACGTACACAAAACCAAAGCGATAAAAAACTAATCCTGTGTTTAATTGCATACATAGTTTTAAATTGTCGATTTTCGAGTAATGTCTGCGTAACAGTACGGTTTATTAAGGTGTTATTAGATTGGGTGTTCCGCGAAATATTTACTTTAGTTTTTATTAATTTTCGGGGGAGTAAATCATAGGCATTTTCACCAAACAATACAAAATAGACATGTCAGATAGGACACGAACGGGAACTACAAACCAAACTCATAGCGAGAGAGAAACAGAATGTTCAAGCATGTTCCTCCATCTCCGGACTAAGGAATCTCGCATTATAGTTCTGCTTTTTCAAGGATTAAATCCCAACCGGACTCTTCCAGAGATTGTGATGGTGCAACCAAGTTTCCTTTTTTGACAAAGAACCTGCAGACAGTGGGCTGCCTCGAGGCCAGTGATTGGCGCCACCAATGACGTCATCATGAACGATGTAAACCCATGCGCATGATCAAAAGAACAGTAGCCCCATCGACGAAGGATGCACTCATAATCGATCTATGCACTGGATATAGTAACATTTGATTCATTTCCTTTGTAGAGAGTTACTCTAGATACCTCTTATCTTTGCCAACCCTATAGCAAAGATTCACTGCTTGAGTAATGTTTATTGTAGAATTCAAGTATTTAAAAGTTGTTATAGACGTTCATTGGAATTCATTGAATACACTGGTAGTTTAGAAGAAATTAGGATCCTATTGGAAAAGCTAATAAAAGAAATATAACTAAAATATCAACATTAATTCCTTAATTATTTTAAAAACACATCATTTATCAAAGGAACTTAATTTTAATGTACGCCACTGAACTAACACTTTCCCACTTTTTGTCTAAATATAATAGACAATTTTATGAACGATTATTGGCTAATAACTCAGTACGAACTGGTATAAGAATAACAAAGGATTCTTTGTCGGTAGGACAATGCTTTGAGTCCAGAATTTCATTGGTGGCCACTTGAAATGAATGGCCATTAATGACCTGGCCATTGGTGACCACTAGAAATGAATGGCCGTTTGGTGCTAACAGATGGACACTCAATGGCCACGAGAGTGAGAAATATAGGTAAATGTTTCACTTATACGTCTCTGTTAATACCAGCCCGCGTTCCGTTAGTGCACAGATCCAAAAGAAATAAGAGAAACGAATGGTATTGTTAAATAAAATATTGCTTGCTTCCGGAGAGTAAATTAGCTTATTGTCCTCTGCGTGGTCATACGCAGTTTGTAACAGCTTTTTTGAAAATAAAGTATATATTCATTTAAATATTTCATTATAATTGCCGCGTGGGACCAAAATTTGTATTGGCGCGCTGCAGTTTAGAAGAATAATAGGCTTGAAATACTATATACGATCTTTCGGTACATCTAACCAAATATACCCAAATGTAAACACAAAACCAAGTGAAATGATCTGCGTCCTAATTGTTGTGTAGATTACATCGAATATACTGGAAGAATTAGAAAAGAATGGTGCACACCAGGGTTCCATTTCAGAAAAGTACAAGTATTGTTCGTAACCAGCTACTTACGTACAACCCTTGTAATACCAAGTAGTTGGTTACAAATGTTTCACAAAGATTTCGTTAACCTGTCAGAAACAAGTACTTGTCGGTAACAAGTGCACTTGTGCACTTAACAGTGCATGGAGTATTTGATTGTGCGTTACGTGATGGCAAATTTGGTAAAATAAATTTATAAATTTATTATCAAAAAACAGTACAGACTGAGTATGACAACGTGGAGGACAATAAACTAATTTACTCTCCGGAAGCAAGCAAGGGACCATCCCATCAATTCCGATCAAGGGCCCTAAGGCAGAGGTGGATTCAAAAATGTCAGCAAAAGTTCCTAGATAAGATAAAAAGTTAGCTGCGAGTTATAATACATATATAATGTCAATATGTTTGTAATTGGTATTTGTAATTGGTTTGTAATTTGTATTTGTAAATATGTTTGTAATTGGAAAATTTGGTATTTTTTAAACATTTAATAGAATATTTTATAGGAGACATAGCATAGAAATGATAGTTTTTTACGTATTGTTAATCATATTTCAAGCTTATTTTCAATGACTTTCCAAACTGCATAATATTAAGTAAGCTAAAATAATGAAAAATAACTAAATTAAAATACATAGTAAAATAAATACGGTTATTTTCTCGTAATAAGTGTTTGTAATACGTCCCTCTTTTTCTTCCAGTTTAACAGATGTCATTCATTTAGAACATAAGGTGACGTTTCGAAAGTCTTATTGTAGTCACAAAAGGCACAAAGACTCTTCCTTTCAAGAAACAAGTAATCAAATGACCAAGGACGAGGTATGATATTTTTTCATCACTAAGGGTAATGATGTGTCCCTCAAAACAAATGTCGAAAATAGTTGTAGTAATTAGTAGCAGAAGCAGTGATCATGACAATTTGTACCCAAAATTTAAATCAGGGAAGGAGAAATAATCTTTTGGAGCACTTATGTCTTACAGTTCTTACACTCTACAAATACAAGCTGCACCAAATTGAGAAACAAATTATATGAAATTTTTATTAACGTAATCGATATTTTTGAAAAGTTTCTGCTCTCGGGGAGAACAGAAAAGAGGATATTACAATGGGTAATCTGAATGATCGAGATTGGATCCTATTTCTCTACGCTTTTGGTTAGCTACTTAAATTCCCAAAAGATCGATTTTTAACTTCCATTATTCTTTTCATTTATTAAATAATGCAATGAATACAATATGATGTGTGATTGAAATCATGAAGAGTATCGCTTAAATTCAAAATTATGGCGGATAATGTTATGCGTTTTAAACATGCCAGATCAAAGGAAATCTGTTTTCCCCACTATGTATATTTTTATTAAATTAAGGAGTTACATATCTCTTCTCCGAAACAACCTTTACGAAACAGAGCGAAATTTGAATTTGTTACATGCCATTCACAAACGGAAGTTTACGTTGCTGTTTTTCTGGAAAACCATATGCAGATAATAGCAGTTCAAGTAGCGTCGGCGCCGTCAAGGAAGTGGGGCTGTTGAATATAGGGCAATGAAGAGATCATTTCTATCTCGTGACGACGCTGGGTGAGGTCTAGCTTATCTGTAAAGAAAAATTAATTTTGAACGTATTATCATTAGTTCAGTCTTCCAGGAGTGTGTGGTGTTCTCGTAAGTTCCGGTGTCTCTACCAAAATCACTGTATCAAGGTTACTTTCTTCTTGACAGTAAGCCTTTTTTTCTTCTTTTTTTTCAAGCAGAAGCGTGTGTCAAATCGTCCTTGCTTCGCATTCGTTCCATTCTTCGAGTAATTAGGTCAAAGATGTAAGTGATAATGATATTCCATTTGCTTCTCGCTTAAGACTGAGAAAGGCATAGTTTCGTCTCTGTCAGAAAGAATTTAAGTTCCACCAATATGCATGGATAGAGAATTAATACTAAGACAGATTTGTACGAATATAACTAGATAATTAAAAACATTAGAAGGTTGAATACTACTATTAGATGCTGATGAGAATACTGATTCCAGCATCTTCAAATTTGGCAATAAATACAGTCAGAGGAAACATATTTCCAGTGTCAAAAGTTAGCGTTCTCTTTTATGTAAGTAAAAGAAAAAAAACAAAACAAATCGTCCAACCCTACCAAAAAGTGATTTATAATCCTGCATAACTTCAAGGTGCCATTTAAACTTCTCCCAGAGAATGGTGAAATATTGAGCTATTAAACAGATTATTATAATTATAACAGCTATGTTATAATTATTTTAATAAATTTATTTTCTAAAATTTGGTAAACACTTTTTTCTTTC
The DNA here is from genome assembly GCA_002313205.1 of Laupala kohalensis. Taxonomy (NCBI): domain Eukaryota; kingdom Metazoa; phylum Arthropoda; class Insecta; order Orthoptera; family Trigonidiidae; genus Laupala; species Laupala kohalensis. Next base: position 253,336 of record NNCF01126607.1, on the reverse strand, counting down.
AGTTTTTTTATTTTTATATTTCTTTTGAGATTTCCATTGTATTTATTCGTTCTCTCAGTAGCTAGACTATTTTTCCATTAAAATCCCATGAGGTAATTGATAAATATTTATATATGTTTAAATATTAAGGTACATTATTTAAATATTTTTATTCGCTGATTTGAACAGGCCTGACAAAATTGTTATTAGGTACAGAAAGGAGCAGGTAATCATTTTTATAATGAGGGGTACAAACCATTCGAATATGGCAAAAACACATTAAAAAAAGTATCTATCAAATGAAATATTAAAGCACCCTCTCCTCAGTATCCTGCGGCCTCTTTGTTTTCTTCTTCTCCGGCAACCCGATCTTGTGTGCTTTCCATGCTACATCGAGCTGCCTCACACCAATCAAGGACACCATATACTCGATAGGCCTACCATAACTTATTTATCATGGCGAATGCTTTTACCCGTCTCTCATTCACGATTGTAGCGAGGTCAGCCACTTATGTGAACAATTCTTCAACGGAGAACAACTTTTTACACTGAACTTCATTTCTGAATCTCATTTCTATTTCCTACGTATGATAATTTGACACATTAAAGGGAAGATAAGAATAAATCGAATCCTAAAATATTGAAAAAACTTATTTGCTAATTGTTGCTTCAACTTTATTTCGATTCTCTCTGTGACCTTCAGAAAATACTAGCGTATTAAACCAATAGCTTCTCCCAAACATGTTTTTCTAACTCTCTAACATTTACAATTGTGTATGGAAATCCGACGAGGTTCCCGCGTGACAGAGTAGGAGAAAGAAACCGCGCGCGTAAATAACATAAAGCAAGGGCGAGAAAACATGAAGATAGTCATTGCTCAGGTCTGATTTTTTTATCTTTTTGTTATTGCATTTTTAACCTGATAAAGAGTTTGAAAATTATTTCGCTTCTTTTCTAGAAAGAGATCTTCCATACAATATGTAACGCTCAATTTACGATATTTAACACCCTCCTCCCTCCGTAACGCACCTGTAGCGATACCTCTTATCACCTCCCAATAATTACGTAACACTAGCTCTAACTCCACCCCCGGTTAAGTTTTTTTTTCATTTCGGAAAATGAGAGGACAAATTTTAGTACACTGATTTAATTAATCGCCCTTTATCATTCTATGCTCTCACAGAGCGTTTGAGTACGAAGACTATAGTTAATTTTTTTTTAGATTAAAAATCACTATATGAAACAACACCTATAAAACTAAACCTACATAACATTGGGGCTCACACCCTCGTACCTCGCTGTAACTCAGCGAAACGATATCACGAAGATCCCCCCAGCGTACTTTACGTCATTTATAGACAGCCCCTAATTATTTCCAACTCTCTTTTCCTATGCACACGTACGCACAAGTTTTACTGAGAACCTTTGATAACTACAGAGAACCTGGCCCAAGGGACGCAGGTTCAAGTTCTGTTTAGATATAATTGAACAGCACAGAAATTACAATTTTCTTTGGCACAATTTTCACCAAAACATGTTTTTTATCATAATGGTTAAAAAATGATGATATAATACTTAAACGAAAAATTGATAAATAGCTAGTTTCTTTTAATTTTTTTCTATATTATTTTCAAATAAAAAATTCAATGTGTCACAGGAACCCGGAACTAAACCTCGACGTTGCTCGATCAACTTCTAAAACAATAATATTCACAAATTTGGAAAAAGTTCAGTTTATGCACTTTCCAGTGTCGTATTGTCTCCAGTGTCAGTTTATTCTCGGACTAAGATGAAGCATCCAGAAAACAGTGAGGAAGTGGCACTATCTCTTGACCATTGACCTAATCCTAAGCATTATAAGAGTGATGCGGAAAGGATTACAAATTATTATAAGAATAATTGTTTCACGAGAACACGTGACAGCTTGAGTGTTGTTGAGTTAACAGTGATCACGAAAAAAGGATTGAATATTCGCGTAGGATTAAACGAAAAATGGGTACCACCTCTTTTTCTGGATCGCTCCACTTACATGTAATTCAAAGAGAAGACGAGAGAAGAAGACGAGAGAAGAAGACGAGAGAAGAAGACGAGAGGAGAAGACGAGAGGAGAAGACGAGAGAAGAAGACGAGAGGAGAAGACGAGAGAAGAAGACGAGAGAAGAAGACGAGAGAAGAAGACGAGAGGAGAGAGAAGGGAGAAAGGAGAAGGGAGAAAGGAAAAGGGAGAAAGGAAAAGGGAGAAGGGAGAAAGGAAAAGGGAGAAGGGAGAAAGGAAAATGGAGAAAGGAGAAAGGAAAAGGGAGAAGGGAGAAGGGAAATGTGTATATTGTAGTTTACAATAGATTCCGATAAATGAGTTTCTTTTAGATTAAAATATTTATATTTACTGGCAGGGCGAAGCTCTCGAGACTCGGGTACCGCTTTTTTATTACTTTATTTTAAATCTAGATAACCCCAATAAACATTTTTTTAAAATAAATTAATTAAAATTTAAAATAAAACACTTTCAGCGCAACTGGAAAAAATAATTTGACCAACAACTTTTATTAGCTCTTAATAAATAATACGATTCAAATTTCTTTTAATTTAATACAATATAATTACATTAATATGGTATTATATTGTTCATTTATTTTTCATTTTACTTTATTTAATCTACCAACTTCGCTCGTTCAGGGACCTCCAGAACCTATTTAGGATTTTACCCCATCAATTCCGCAGGTGGGTCTCACTCCTATAGGTTATCTGGGTCTTCTCCCGAGTTAGGATTCAAGTGTAGGTATCTTCCAGGTATCGACTACGTGTTGTTAATTGCAATTCAATGCTTTTCTTTTCTTTGCTTTGCCCCGATATTTCGGGGTGAACATCTATTTTTAAGTGCCGAGAATAAACAAAATTATGATAGCGCTGTCTTTTGATTCACGGTGAGCTAATTTATATTATTTATTTTTTTTTGGTTGGGGCTTTAGGGCTCGTCAACATCGAGTTTATATTATAGATTGAGTGCATAAAACACCCTAAAATGTCTGAAAAAAATGAGGTGCTAGCCGTTTATTATTATATTACAGTATATGTTTATGATATACAATAGTATAAAATGAATATCTTGACATTTGAGGATAGTAACCTTGTGTACCAAGGAAACACGAATACTTGACTCAACATTTTCGAGTACAAGTACGTCATCGTTCAAAAGACATGTTTTATGTGAGAGGGAGTTCAATTTATTGTTTAGTGTCTTTGAGCGTGTGCCAGGAAATGATATATTACTAAGGATCAAGAATTGCAAATTGTAAAGAAAAATTCCTTACTTCAAAATTTAGCAGTATATGAAATAAATTATTTCGCAATGCAAAATCTCTTGAATTTTTGTCGGTTTTTGTGGCTTGTCCGATTAAAACTTTGGAAATATGAGCATTGCTTGAGATCACTTCCTATACTTGAAACTTATTTTCAATTATTAGTGTATGAGTTGATTAACAATAATATTTATCGAACACTTCATTTGAAGCTGTTTTCTCTTCAGACAATCTCTCACACACATTAATCTACGCAGCAAAAACTATTAGAGATAGGAAATTGAAATTTTGGGACCTTGATTGTTGTTTCTGGTCCACTAAAAAAAACATTTAGAGTATTCCAATTTTAAAAGTGTGAGTTCCAATTAAGGCTATGACAGGTTTTTCAAATTTTTGTTACTTTATTTTAACGGGTGCAAAGCGCTAGGAATATATGTTTTTGTCGTTCGAGTTAACAGCATGGTATATTCTTTTCGCTACATCTCACGAAATAATTGAAATGAGTTTTTTGTATATTAACATTGCTAATCAACTATCTGAAATCAATTTCCCTTTTAATAAGTGAAAATTATGATATTAATTGGTGAGTAGTCCTCAGTGTCATTCTTAGGTAAACAAAATAAAACGTGATTTTGTCGCAAGGAGACGATTCTCCTTGACCGAGGGATTTATCCCGTGCCACTTACTCCCTAGAGGGGTGCTGGCTAAGAGAGGATGAGGTGTTTCTAAGCTCATTGTCCTAAGGAATGAAAAGAATTGTTCTTAAGGAGAAGAGAAAAGGGTTTGCAAGTTTCATCCCCAGAGGAGACAACGTACGTTCATTATAAGCACGAGTATCTTCCCCATGAAAAACCATAACGAGGTGTCCTTTTATGATGGTGAGTCCCATGGCTAGGTTTTTTGGGGTGGCCACTAGGCTGTGTTAGGAATGGTTGTAGAGAATTCGCTAGGGACTCAAGAGTGCCAGCAGTGGTAAAGAATTTCTCCCAACTTAACCAACCAGAGTCAATCAGTTTAAGGGGGAAGTTAGTGATAGGCAGCTCTCCAGACCGGTTGTCACTCAGTAGAGCGAAAGTGATAAGGATGATACAGTATAGCAACGGCGTGGGAACGAGAATGTTTGGCTCTTTTACACACTTCTAGCGCATGAAAATGACAGGCAGATAACAGACTCGAACAACCGGACCAAAACCACGCGGAATATTAGAAGAAATACACATTCTCTTCAGAAAATCGCCAAGAAAACTTTTCCCCATTAGACGATGGCAAAATTGTATCAAATTCGAAGGACATCGCAAATTTCTTTAATTCTTATTTCTCAAAAAAGGTAAAATATCGAAATCAGTAACTCAAAAGCAATGTTCACCAAATACATCCATACACGTACCGTATTCCATGTTCACTTCCGAGACTAACTCTATGTTATGAGTGTCATAACATCTTTAAAAAATAAATTTTCAGCTGGGATAGATGATATACCTGAATTTATAGTAAAATATTCCTCTCGCGTTATATTCAATTCAAGCACTCATATTTTCAACGGCTCCTTGTCAGAAGGCGTGTTTCCTGACGTATTAAAAAAAACTAAAGTGAACAATCACATAAGAAGGAAGTCAACGCGATGTTGGAAACTATCGACCCATATCACTATTGCCTACTTACTCAAAAATCCTGGAGAAACTCTTCTATAAGAGGCATTTAGACTTCTTATCGCATAATAATATTCTCTCATACGATCAGCATGGTTTCAGGAAATCTCTTTCATCTAACAGCGCCATATATTCTTTTCTAAATGATGTAACCAATTCCCTTGACCTTGGAGATAAGCCATAAGGTATTTTTCTTGATTTATCGAAACCAATCCATGAAGTCAATCTCGAAATTCTTCTCTCAAACTGCACTCATAGATATTTGTGAATTGGCACATCAATGGCTAATTTCCTACTTGAAAGATAGGTATCAGCAAGTTGAAATTTCCCATTTTGGAAATTTAGCATGTCAACATTACCTTTCAGAAACAAACCCACTTACTTCCGGAGTACCTCAAAGTTCAAATTTTGGCCCTATCCTCTTCGACTTATTCTACGTAAATATATCATCCACCACGTCCGATTGCAAAATGATTCTCTTCGCTGATAACACAAATCTACTATGTAAACATGTCAATGCGCAAATGTTCTATCTAACCTCTCGTCTTGGTTTCACTCAATTCGTCTCATCGTTAATACCGATAAAAATGTATTTCGCAATAGTGTAACGAAATCTTTTCCTCCTAGGCCCCTTTCGCTAGACGGAACACAAATAAAAACAAGACAACAAATGTTTAGGGCTTCATATTCAGGACAACCTCAAATGGAATTGCCATATTGATTATTTGTATTCCAAACTAAGCAAACTATGCTATGCATTCCCCATTTTAGCCAACATTGTTAGTCAACACATTTTTCGCTGCGTGTATTTTGCAAACATTTATTCTCATTTGCGGTACGGCATTATCTTCTTGAGCCAATCCGCTCAGAGCATTCAAACTTTTAGAATTCATATGACATTAGTTCGGATTGTATGTATATCACCCGAAAAATTCATGTACCTTTATTTAGAGAATTAAATATTCTCCCTCTCCCTTGCATATACATTTATGAAGTAGTCGTGTTTGTTACGACAGAACTATTAAAATACCAACCCTGCTTTAGAAGAAATAGTGTAGTTCACGAACACAACACTCGTAATATGGCTATATTCATCGTCCTGGCGTGTCAACAACTCTTTGGCAAAGACGTACATATCATTCTGGAATAATTTTGTATAATTCACAAAAATCTAAAAGTTATAATTAAGAAGAATTTCTTTAAATCCGCTGTTATACGCTTATGGTTATGTGCTATTGTTTCTATAATGTGAAAGAATTTACAGATTTTAATAAGAGAAGTTAATGAGTGTTTTAATTTCCTAATAAATATTGTTTTCCACATGACTTCGGATGGTGTGATGTTAATACCTCTTATACTTTATCATACCATTGTTATAGTACTTTGGATACTGATTAAATTCCTTTTTCATGCATGTTGATTTTGCTGCTTTTTGTTTTTTTATAGTTCATTTCACGTTAGCACGGTTGTGTACTTTATCTCTGTAATCCCATCCTGGCCCGAGTTTTACTCCGGTTTTCGTCGGGGTAGTGGCGAATTTTCCTTGGGCGCCAATGTCATTAATACTTTTGTGTTATTAATCTCGAATTTTTACTGCACAAATATCTACATTTTATATTGAATAATAAATGGATAATAGTACGTATTTATTAAATAATTTCTTTTGTAAATATTAAACCCGCTTCTGCCCATGGGACCTTGATCGGAATAGATGGGATGGTCATTACCATTAAACCATTTTAGTATTTAAACCATTTTTTGAAATGTTCGATACTTTAATTTGAAATATGCGATAAGGAGTAAAATGCGTATTCCTGATCAACTGACCATTGATCGAAGCATAGAGGAAAATATTAAAACAGGAATTTGAGATTTTGAAGCCTGTGAATAGCAGAGGCTCAAGGATTTTCGAAATAATGATTTTCAAAGAATGAGTGGAATGTGTTTTCACAAAATATCACGAATTATTTACGATATCATCACGGTTTTGATATGTAAACGACCTATTTTTGTCTTCACTAAATTATAAACCTCAACAACAACAAAACCCATGTGAAGATGGATAGAGGATCAGCTAGTATTTATAGTAACATACAACACACACATCTCAACGATAACATCATAACTACACGTATTTTCGATTCAAATGTTTTGTTTTAAATTTGAGCATCCTTCCAAAGACTACCTCAGGTGTATGATAAATGGCAAATGCAAAATTTCCTTAATTAGCGAAAGATTCCTCAATAAAGTTGCTTCAACATGCTCATTCAAAACGATCCTATTCTTTTATTTCCCTGCATTAGTTCACAAATCTTTTACAGAATAGAAAAATGTCTCTCTCAAAATTAATCTGCATCAGTAAAATTGTGAAACATGGTAAGGAAGAAGTAACGGTCTTATACCAGTTACTTGCAACCAGAGAAACAACGTGAGAAATACCTAACCGGTTTTTTTTTGTACATGCCGGAAGAATTGTGTGAACATCTGGGGTTGATAATGTAAATGAGAGTGAAAATTTCACGCAAGATACAGTTCGATATGCCGTCACTTCCGCACATTTTAGTCGTAATGAAAAACTTTCTGAAAAAAAATCTAAAAAAAGTGAGCATCTCTCTACTACCTGGTTTCAAACTTTCACATAACACAATAACTGCTGCCGAAAGAAAATATAGACAAGTTGCGAATAGAATCCGGGATCTTGTCTTCTCTATGTGTGGGTACATCGAAGTTTGCTTTTACATCGTTCCACCAAATGATAATTCAACTATTCAAATGATAATTCATTTCAGATTTATAGGAAAAATGTCATTCATTTGATTCCTTGACTATCTCGAAGGCAATTTGATAAAGAAAACGTAAATATTTTTGATTTGAAACGTGACTTGAACACTTTCGTTGGCGCCGTTTCGCGATTCTTTCCGATTTTATTTTTCAGCAGATACATTAATACGCAAATGTCCCCTAATTTTCTCTTTCCTTTTCTGGGTAACTGGATAGAGCAAATCACACAAATGATGTACTGTACGTTAGAGCATTAAAATATGTCTGTAGTTTTCTATTATTTCTACTTTCCTGCCAGAAGATGCGGTAAAAGTAATATCTGCCATGCATATATTTCTTCCGTGTATCTACACGAAGAGAAGATATGTGACAACTTTCGATCAGATAAAAATAGTGACGAGCCGGGAATCGAATTCGGGACTTCTACTCAGGACTACAACACCCCTGTGATCAAAATTCCCGACTGGTAGCCATTTTCACCTGATCGAAAGTTATCACAGTATCTGCCATATTATTCAGGTAAACAAAATAGTCTTACTACATAAAAGTAAACATTCATTTTTGTATACATAATTCGATTCATTTCGATTTAATCACACGGATTAATCTAGTTATATAAATATTAAAATGTATTGAAAATTGCAGTATCCACACAAACAATTTAAACAGTAAAATAATATACCTAAAGGATTTCTTCGTGTTAAAAAGAAATAAATGTGCCTTTTATTCCCGTTTTCATATTGTGTTTTAATCTAAACATTTTCATTAACTGTAGTACTTACAATTTGTTCCTTAATATAAGCTGTCAAAAATCATATATTTGTAAAATTGTGTGGTATGTTTTTGTAATATTGTGAGTTTGTGTTAATTGAATGTTTGACCCAGTATTTTGTTATGCACAAAACACTTCCTAAATATCCCCAAGAACTCGTCAGCGGGAAAATTTCAAAATACTACACGTTGTTTTATCTTGATTAGTACTTAAAATATTATTTAACAATTCCCTTGTAATAAACAAAATTAAACCATTTTTGACATAATAAAATGTAGTACCGTAAAACATTAATTTTTTTTGCTGACTTAAGATGTTATTTTACAATGTTCACTATCACTAAAGGTTAACAGTTTTGGAAAGTGCGATAATTATGTGAATAATTATTCATTAACTTATGTTCCAAAACCACGTTACTGCAAATTTTTATATTTGTAAACACAACAAAAACATATAAACGAAAAGCCAAGTTTTTTATTAACTGTATCTTAGAGACAATGCATATGAAAAAGAAAGTCCACAATAATCCAATTTTATGGTTACAAATTTTACCTATATATGTATGTAGCATAATCTGTAAATATCCGAGGGCCAACAAAAAAACAAAACAAAAAAGGGATACTCCTCGCAGATTTACCAGTCTTAAAATAGTAAGAATTGGTCGGTAGTTATTTGATGTCGGTAGTCTTGGCAATGTTACCGCAATAGGTATATCGGTCGATAGGTCATCGTTTGTCACTATTAGTTTACTGCATCAGCGTTAAGAACAAAAATTTACCTACCACCAAGCACAGCCTAAAGCTAACGGTAAGGCAAGGCCCCAAGGACAACACCTAGACTGTTACAAGTCTCAGAAGAGATGCTCCTAAATACCTGGAGGTTCCTCTCTTCTTCGAACCGAACGTTCATCTCAATATATGTAATTCGAGCTATTTAGCTTTTCCAAGTACAATTTCCCAAACATTTTATACACACCGAGAGAAATTAATTGGCCAACCTACCTTACATATAGGGCAAAGTTAAGACAAAGTTGTGATCTTATAAACATTTACAATTAATTCTTCATTTATTTTAACCGAATATTGTGGGAAAACGTATGAATCTTGGTAACGTATTCGGGGCAAAATATACTCACAAAAAGTGATCAGCAATTGACGTGTAGAGCAAGATTTACCAAGTTGTGCATGGGAATTGGCAAGTAACTAACATTCCACTTCAGTTATGTTTTGTAGTAAATTATATCATACACAAAAGAGAGTTTTTGTCAACTTAGAATTTAATATGAATTGACAATAAGTTATTAAAAATTGTAAGCAATTTAGATTGGAACTTCGGTAATAAAAAAGTTCCTATCAAGTTGTTTCGATGGCCCAGCGGTTAACGCGCTGACCTTCCAAATAGTCCATAGATCCCAATTCGTCGAGTCCAATTGTGGGAAGTCTATTTTTCATTCATTATTGTCAACATCGCTAACGAATGTCCCGGTAATCTCGGGAATAATTCTTATGAAATCTGAATATTTTTACCAATATTTCGTTTTGTCCCAACTTTCCTCAGGTTTCTACTGTCACAAAAATATTCAGTCACTCTCAGAGACACTGATTTCCTCTGTTAAATTATGAATGGAAATGGAACCAAGGAAGACGTATTGAATCAAGATGTATTTGAATCTGTGAACGGTTCTGAATACGAAGAGTATGAAAAACGAAATAAATCACTCAATGAATATAAAATAAATATAATTGCATTTTAATGAAAGAAAGCACCTCATAAAACATTCGGTCCCCTAATTTTGACCTTTTTTACAACAACAAAAGCTCTTAATACCGGGTTTGTTCACCCTTCTTTTTAATTTTTCGAAAACGGTTCTGCGTGTTTACTGTAAGTTCTTTAGTATAAGTTGGCTCTATATTATTCCACACTTTCTTCAACCTTCGTTTCAGCTCTTTGTTAGAGGATATTGGCGTTTTCCTTATCCTCGAATCCAGTTCATTCCATAAATGTTCTATAGGATTGAAGTTCAGAGATTGTGGTGGTGTTTCAATTACTTTGTAGCAATTATAAAGCAGTCACAAGCCTTTAAAATTTGTGTTTCGGATCATTATCTCGATAAAATGTGAATAACTAATTCCCTCGTTTCAGCACTCCTATGGGGTTTCTCCTATAAAAGTCAGGTAACTCTCTTTTGTCATTGTGTCCTCTCAACTGCAATTCCCCCACCCCAGCAGAAGATATACATCTCTATACTATAACACATTCCTCCATACTTTACAGTGGCCTGCAAATCGTCCTTCGGAAGGAACTTTGGAAGGTCTTTCATTTCTCTTGCGCCACACAATAAACCTGCTCTCGATTGCTGCTCATAGAACTTACTTTCGTCTGCAAAAATCACACTCGGGTGCTTAAGGTAGTACTAGCGTAGGTAGAATTAAATCACTAAAATATCTTAAATCGGCATAAATAAACAGAGTAACATGTAATTATTGTGATTTCAACTTGAAAAACATACCTCACCGGTCATTGAAATGAAATAATTGCAATGTAATTGATGTTGAAATGCATTGCCCCTTATGGAGGAAACAATTATTTACAAAATAATAACGATAGAGATGGAAGTTTACTTTGATTTGTAGTATTTTTACATCGCTTTTATCTATAGATCACCGGACATCTCAGAAAGATATTTCACATTTTCCCAGGTGAGATGCATAATCACGAAACTGTCGCGTTCGGCTGCCTTGTTTTTACATAATCTTGTGCATTTCAAACGAGTCAAGAGAGTTCCTGAATATTGTTTATACTATATTACTAACTGATAGATAGAAATTCAATCATGTTATTTCACCATCATTATTAATGTTGTTGTGTTTTATAACAATTAGAATAAAAATAAAGAAAACAATTATACATCTCAGTGATTTGACTAACTTGGAGTCTGCGTTTGAAGTCTAACCTTTTCTTCCTATTCGTCTTGCTAATGAGAGATTTTCTTCACGCTACCCTGCAATTGTACCCTTTTCAGCACCCTCCGGACATTATTGGGATGTACATTCTTCCTACACTCCCGACACAATTCAGCTGTTATTGTACGAGCGCTTACCTTTGGAGTTTTCTACCCCTTCTGATGAGAAGGCGTCTCTCTCGTTCGGTCAGTTTCCGCGACCGACCGCTTTTAGGCATGGATTGCAGTCGGCCTGCGTCCTTATATTTTCACACAATATCACCAATCGTTCTGCGCGGTATCTGCAGCGATTCGGCAATTTTCTTTTATAAGGAACACTTTTCATGATGTAATTTCCACCTACCGCTGCTCAAACATTTTTCGTCCTCTTTGTGTCATCCCTCGATCATACATCTTAAAAAAGTTACAACATACATCACAATCGTTTACACGAAGTCATTAAAAAAGAAGGGTGAACAAACCAAGCAGCAAGAGCTTTTTTTGTTGTAAAGGAAGGTCCAATTTGCAAGTGACCGAATATTTTTATGAGGTTCTTTCTTTCGTTAAATTGCAATTATATTTATTTATTTGTTTCATATTAACTGAGTACTTTGTTTCGTTTTTATTGCTCTTCACATTCAGAAATGTGCACAGATGCAAACACGTTTTGTTTCAATACGCCTTCCCTGGTTTCATTTCTATTCATGATTTAACAGAGAAAATCCAAATGAGTGTGCCTATCTTCATGACACAATATTTTTGTGAGTGACTGTAAGTAAAAACCTCTCTCTATCTTGTCTCGTTATCTTAAAAAAATATTTTAAAAAACGAGAAACGTCCGCATTCAAATGCAATTGTGGGGACACCTCTCGTGTCAGCAGCCAAAGTAACCCAAGCGCGCGGAACACGCGAAACAGTCAAGTTTGAGCCTGAAGAGTGGGAGATGATAAGCAAATAGACGTGTGTGGCGTACGCAGCAGGGTGGTTCCGAGGGCGGGGACAAGGCGGGCGAAAGCGCAGCTGCCGTGCACAATGGAGCGACACAGCGGACAGACGGACAGGCGGTCGGGCACCGGCAGAGCCGACGTTCCCGAAGGTCTTGTGGTGACGGCAACAATCCACCGCAGCCTCCGCCGCCGTCACTGTGCCGCGCCAGTGCAATGCTCTGAAGGACAGACCACCACTGCTGCCACACGTCGCCAACGCACTGCTTAACCGCACATCCATCAGCCAGGTTCGATTTGAAAACGAGAACAGAGTAAATCGAACAGAAATGTTTTTTTCTATACTGATTTGCTATTTGTCTCGGTGAAGGTATGTGTTCTTTTACATAAAACCCATGTAATTTCGAAAAATGTTTCAATTAAAACGTATTTATTTCAAATAACATTCGCACCTCATTCACAGAACTCGATTTTTCACTTCACAGAACAATTTTAAACATAAGAAAATTCCCATTAATTGATGATGTTAATCATTTGTGTGAACGTTTCATAAAATAGACCACACACAGGACTATCTTAGAGAAGATAATATCGTGAGGTCTCAAAAATTGTAGTCAACTGTTTGGCAAGCAGTGCACAAAAAGTCTACTCGACGCTAAAAAAGGACACGTTAAAAATTAGTTGAATCAATGAAACTATATATCAAACCTACAATTAAATGTCAAATCTATGAAAATAGCTCGTAATTATTAAGCATCTTTTATTCAAGCTTCACAGTCTCTTACGTCCTCTCTAACGTCTACCCCCCCTTTTACGCTGCGTTTGTTTTTAAAAAGTTTTATTTATTTTTTATTTATACTTTTTAGTATTAGAATTTGTTTATTTATTTTCATAATAATTAATCTTGCTTGTTCATTTGTAATACTCAAAATACCTTTTAAACAAAAACTTGTATTAATGTAAATAAATAACATAAATCATATATCATCAGTGAGATAGACCTTCCGATAGCATAAACATCTGTTGAGAAACGATCGTAATGATAAGATAAGAAGTTAAAACGAAAAGCGCAGGTTATGCAATGCGTTATACTCACTTGCATGAGAGAGACGGATTGTATTTCAGGGAAGCTTGCCGAAAATAATTCGCCGCGACTTATCTCGAAATAAAATCGTTATAAATAAACTTTGTCAAAACAGCAGTTACAAACTGCGTATGACCACGTGGAGAATAATAAACTAATTTAATCTCCGGAAACAAGCAAGCAATAAATAGTTCTTTTTAAAAGTTTTTATTTGAAATAGACATATTATTGCATTGTCGGTGTGTGTCAAATTTCAGTTCGATCGGTTGAGGGAACTGGTTTAAAATTCAGTTGCAAGATTTGGCCCAAACATACGAACCAACAAGTGAAGTTAAATAAATGCTTGTAAAAAGCAACTGTGTCGGAGTATGAAAAATACAAATAATGTATTTTCCAATAAATTATGACTATTAATAAAATTTGAAAACATTTTTTACAGCTTCAATTTCAAAACTTTTCTTCATAAGTATGTCTTCAAATCAGTATTATAATATTTCTTTACAAATTGGGTATCATTAGTGCGAATGACACGAGAACCTACTTACACCGAAAAATACGATTTTATTATGTTTATAAAGAGCTGATTTCCAAATCATTTTCAAAATTTTTCTCGTTTCAATATATGATACGAATTATCAACAAACTTATATTGTAAAATTGTACATATGAATCAAAAATATTTCAGCCAAGTCTTTAATACGAAATTCATTTAATTAACTTATTTTTGAGACTGAATGTTGAAGTTCTAAATATTTTCTCACTCCCCATGTACCCCTTTGACATTACGAAATCTTCACATATTTAGGACAAACAATTTTAATTAACTTCGACTTTTCGGCGAGTCGAAGTATTTTAACTACATTTGCTAATTTTAACTACAAAGTAGCGAAAAAGAAACAGGAGTCACTTCATGTACCACTGCAAAATTTTCTTTCTTTACTGTAAAACACGCAAACAAACATAACTTATATTGCATTCCCTAATCATGTGTAGGTGCTTCAAAAATTATGAAATTCGCCTAGAATTATTATAATTCTACTTCTGCGTCATTCTCAAACTTTATAAATTATACATTTAGATGAAAATTACTAAAATCTCCTCAAAACATCAAATACAAAAAATGATTTAGTCCATGATTATTCTAATTCAAGTCGGTTCAATAAAACACGCTGACGGGAAAAGTTAAGAGATTAGAATAGAAACACAACACTGCAGGAAACACAAAATCTGTGACAAATATAAATATCAGTTTTCTGCTATTTACCTAACGTAGAGTCCAAGCAAACGTAATTGTCAACTATCTACTTGAATTCGTAGACTGGAGAGATTAGCAACTGAAATGTCCGTTCTGTTGAATCTTAAGTTAAAGTCCGAATCATATTCGGAATGCTGACATTCAGAGGTCATGACCTCCATTAGGTCAGTGTATAGGGATGACGATTCGAAAGAGATACTCGCAAGAATAAGTAATTTGGACCTGAACAGAGATACGTTATGAATATTTTTAAGACATGAGCAAATGTTCAAATTACGTATTATGGTAAAAAATCAAATGACCAAAGCAAGATTGGTCATAAAATAGGTTCCACTCATTATGTTTCCTCTAACATACGATTAACTGCTGCAAAATGAAAAAGTACCAAAGAAACTGGAGCCTCCAACTCCAATATATATAATACGGGAGTGTCGACCTTCAAAACAGTCATTAGCTGATCGAAGGAAAGTTCTTAACCAATTGTTTTCCTAATAAAAAAAAGTGAAAAAGAAAGTATTTTCGTAAAATAATGTATTTACGAGGAGAACAGAGAAATAAGAGGTCTAATGACCTAGACGTTGGCGAGACTTAATCCCTAATTAAAAAAAAGAGAGATATTTGAAGCTAGAATATTAAGAGTATGCTAATTAATAATTAATGCTTATTATCCATATTAATATATAAATGCGTAATGAGAAAGCGTGTCTGTATTTGTTACTTAATCACGACTAAACCATAGAACCGATCGAGATGGAATTTTGCAAGAAGATAGTTTAGATATCCAGAATGAACATAGGCTAACTTTAATTTTTTAAATGTGTAAAAAGAAAGATAGAAAATGATGTTGAAGATAAACATCGATGAAATCGGGGTGAAAAATCAGCCATATTCATTTACGGTGCCTAAACGGTTAGAGATAGATGACAACTATGAATGGCAATATTGTTTACCACGAAGAGTTCTACAAAAAAGTCCGCGACAGCATATTTCTATGTACTAAGGATAACCCAAATTATCGAAAAAACTTTATGAAAAATATAAGTGTTGAAATACTTAAATTTAAAGAGTAATTTAAAGAGGAAAAAATCTATCTTCATCAAATTTAATGGGTTCTTGGTTTTGTGCATTTAACAAAGATAAAAATCATCTTTTAATTGTAAAATTCTGATAAAATTAGATGGTTTAGATTTTACAAGAGTTTCAAGGTATAGCATCTCTGAACCCACGGCATGCAACCGTGCGCTTGCCAATTACTACTTTGAGAACGCTCGAATCAATTTACTTTGAAATCCTCTTACGTAAAAAATTCTGAAATTTCACAATTTAAGTAAACTCCCGTCGGATGGTAACAGTCTGCAATTAAATAATCTATGTATATAAAAACGAAATACCACTGACTGACTGATCACGAATTATCAGAAACTACAAAGTCTACAAACTTGAAATTTAGCAGGTATATTCCTTTTAGGATGTAGACGTCCGCCAAGAAAGTATTTTACGAAACTTCATCCCTAAGAGGGTGAAATGGTGTTTAAAATGTTTTATGTAGGCATCCTATGCTTGATTGTCTCGAGCAATTTTAACCAAACTTGACTGTCTTACAAGAAGCACTTTGATGGTAAGACATTCCTGATACCCCTTGGGAGGGATTACGAAAGGGGGACGTAAAAAAATTATGAAAAAATTCTATAACATATTTGAAACCATTATCAGTGCCATTGAGATGGATAAAGACGCCCGCAAAGCTTCGTAAGTTTACAGTTAGTCCAAATTAGATATATTAAACCCCTAGCATCCTTGGGTTAGGGGTGGGAACGGGTGGCAGGTTAAAATTATCAAAGATGTCCGATATCGGTGTTGAATACATCCGTTTTGCAGAAGAGAAAAGTCACACTCTCAATGTCGCCCAGTGAAGGAATATACTCCGTTTGGTTAAGGGAAGAAATGTAAATATAATCGAAAATGACTTGTATTAGTGTTGAGATCATAGTTTTTGGAGTCAATGAGATTATTAATGACATTTTCGAAGACCAAAATCAGCCCGCATACACACTTTGCACCCCAAGGGTAGGGGATGCTATATAAAACTTATCGAAAATGATAGATATCAGTGACGAGTACAGTTTTCAGCATTACTGAGTTGATTGTAACATTCTGTAATCGTGTAATGCTATATTCAGCCATTTGAAATAAGAACTCCTAGCACCCCTTGGTAAGGGATGGGAAGACATGTTAAACTAATCGAAATTTACCGATATAAGTGTGGAGATTCTAAGGTTTAGGGGTCGCTGAAATTATTAGTGACATTTCCGATGCTGCTTAAATCCACGATCAGCCTTATACACCCCAACACCTCGGGAAGTGCATGACATATAAAAAGTGTGACACCTCAGGTAAGGTTATGACGAGTACAGAATTTTCGGAGTCGCTGTGGTGAATGGTATCACCCCTTTGAGAAGGAGTGAAGCTGAAAACATATTACAGAATTCACGCGACCAAAGCTGCAGGTACTCAGCTAGTGTTATTATAAAATAATTTAATTATTTAGTCAAGTGTCATTATGTAGTGAACGTTGTGACAATCATAGTCCTTAGTTTGAATGATAGTTGTTGATTTTCTTACACTTATTTTAATTGTTCTATAATGTAATAATTTTCACTTGAATATACAAGGGGAGGAAATTTCATGCAGACGTCATTAACACCTACTCGTAGAACTTGTAACTATTATTAGATCGCTGAGAATGATGTTCAGTATCTGTTGTATCTGTTCTAAAACATGTATACTGTTCAAACAATGCTTTCGCGTTGTTTATATTTCATTATAGTCTTTTACAAAAATTATTTTGATTTAAAATTCATTAAGCGGGTTACACCAAGTATACTTGAACGAGATATTTCACTTTCTGCATCTGAACGACTTTTGGGATCACACTAAGCTAAAGTGACTGCGTTTGATACTTGAAATAAGTATTATTTTTCAGATGACGACGTACAGAAATATTTGAAACAGATAATCACTTTTTGACAGCGGGTTTTCATGAACTTTGAACTTACTAAGTAGTGTAACAAACATACATTTCATACGCCAGAGTGAATTGTCGCGAATATGTTTAAAAAAGTACAATTTTGCGTAGAATTAATAAAATTTTGTAACTTTCTCATGATTTAACGTGAAACTCGGACAATTGGACTGGCTGCAAAAGACGAACCGAATGTATTGACAGGCTCTACTCACTGGTGAATTGTTTAATGAAAATATCAAAGTATGTCAAAATATCCACCTAATACAAAGTACTACGGTTCGTGGTGATTGCGATATGTCATAAAATACGATTGTCTAAACTTAGTGTTCATTTAAATATAAAGTTTCGTCCGACTTACCTCAGCAGCAGTTTCCAGTTTCTCCCGGACACCAAATTCCAAAATTTATCTTCCTTCCACAAGAACTAACTGATAACAATGCGCTCATGACGGGCTCCAAATCCTTTGAGTGCCCTGCTCTCTGCGCGGGACCAAATTCGAATGAACTCTCTCTTGCCCCCACGGAACCATGTTACTTTCCCCTTCTTCCAATAGTTAGAACCCCCACCATGTCCGCTCCCACCGGCTACCGGTTTCCATCGGATTCATTCGAGATTGGTCGGGGTGAGAGTATCAGTGGAGCCAAATTCGTGGGTATTATTGTGTACATTGAAG
Organism: Laupala kohalensis; assembly: GCA_002313205.1. Lineage (NCBI taxonomy): Eukaryota > Metazoa > Arthropoda > Insecta > Orthoptera > Trigonidiidae > Laupala > Laupala kohalensis. The sequence continues at coordinate 234,934 of NNCF01126607.1, read as the reverse complement.
TAAATTCATAGTGTTTCAACACGATTAAGTTGTTTGGTCAACTTATCGACAAACTAAACAAGTTAATTTAATAAGCGAGCCCAAATTGTACAGATGTTTACATAAAATTAAAATGTTGCAAGAAATATTTAAAATGAAATAAATATCATCTCAAACTAGCTTCAAGTTTGTAACTTACATTCAGATTTTTTTTGGTGTGTGTGAGTGATGCTTAGTCACAGATTATAGATTCCTAATATAATATGTGGCTTAGAGCTTCAGGGTATCAGTCAGTATGGAAATTTTGGTGTAAAATGTGAAAGATTTAAGGCAATTTTAGAAAATAATGTAAAGATATATTTTACCATCCAACCTACATGACAAACAATTTTATCTTTCAAAATGCAAGGATATTTTACTTTTTTCACATATTTTTGGAGGTGGTGGTAGAAAACTTAAGCCCCAGAAGCTATGGTCAGTCGTCAACTAAAAGGGTAAAAATAACTTGGCCCAAAACTATGAGTTTAATTTATTTGTGTTTAATTACAAACAATGTTAACCGTTAGAGAATAACTGCTTTTTCAGAAACAGAAAATAGGTCAAATAGCTGTCACAACAATTCTCACTAATTTAGCAAAGGGAATAGAGAGGAGAACAATATACCACTTTTTCAGGATTGGCATAAAATGTGTGAAATAGGTTAATGAATTAAGATACCAAAATCATAAGAGCATGTGTTTGTTAATGTGTATTTTGTTGTAACTAAATCTGAAAGTTTATACATGACCATGATCATACATAAATAACCTTGTTCATAATATTTTGATTTCAAATATTTCAATATTTTGCAATCTCAGAACAAACAAGCAGTGTCATGGCATGATACTTAAATGGCACAGGAAACCTTAATTTGATAACACTTATAGTTCATCTTTTTTAAATCCCATACAACTGAAATAACACAGAAAAATTATCCACTTACATTCTTTCTTACACACTTTACACAATAATATTAATTAGATTACCTTATGATCACAATATAATTCATTTACACATTGGAATACTTTAAAGCTATTTTTTTTATAATTTGAACTATCTTGAAATTTCTCATGTTGAGAGTTTGAATCAATTAAAAGTATGTTTATATTTTCTTTCCAGAACTGCAATATTCCTACACAAAGGAAATGTTTTGTTCCAAGAATCTCACAAGCATCAGGTTTACCAACCAGAAAAAAACCTAAGCAACATTTTTACATTTTAGTAAATCATAGTACTGTCTCAGAGAATGTCTATATCACTAATGCTTGTACACAAGAGAAAAAGTAAAAAAAATATCAGAGCACTGCAGACAGGAGTAAGGTCATCTGCCATTCTAAAATTGAATCCTGTCATCTGTGGTAGCTAATAAGTTAACATTGAGAATTGTAGTGGCAATTATTGTTTATTTAAAAAAAAGAAAAAATAGAAATATCATAAAAAATTATAACTCAAAAGATTTTTGTCATAAACTATTAAGTGCACTTGAGAAGAAAAATTACAACAAAATGTATCTCAACATATAAATGCATGCATGGAAGTGACAGTTGAGTCCTTGACTAAAAATTATCCACAAATATTTGAATTCCACTGAAATATCACACATGCTATTTGCTATCTTTTTGCCTCTTTATCTTTCTTTCTTCAATATGGAATAACATGATGGAACTCTCTCTAGAGTAGGTACTATCAAATGTAGATAGATACTGACATATTAT